>AWWV01015731.1:0-36637 GCA_001974805.1 Corchorus capsularis | reverse complement strand
CTCTCGGTGGCGGTCCTTTGCTCTCCATTAACATAAGTAAATAGAACATACTACCCTCATTGTTCAAACCAAGTAAACGGCATAGATATTCCTCATCAACTACAATGTACTTACCTTTGACCATTGTGTTGATGGTGTAGGAATAACCTTCACGAACCTTGTCCATGTTGGCATAGAATTGCTTCACCAAATTGGGATAGAAGTATCCATCTACTTGAAGAAGTGATCCCCAACCTCTATTGACAAACAATGAGCTAACTCCAAGTTCTTGATCAATGTTGGTTGGAAGTACTTTTTCTATAATGAAAGAGTTGTGATACCTTGCTTCATACCACTCTTGACACTCATTATCAACAAATATGGGTGGCGGCACACTAAGGAAAGGTTGTATGGTGGTCTCATCCTCAATTGGTGCGGCTTGGGATGTTGATGCTCTTGCTCTCACTCTTCTTGACATTTTCTCGAACACTTGGTGGGCACTAGGTTACCTTGTAGGGTTTCTTGAAAAAATCTTTCTTTAAGATCCAATGTAGCACTCCCCAATGCTCTAAAATGCTCCAATCAACTTCCAAACTATCTCCTATCTCCCTTCTAATCACTCCAAACAAGAATCCAAAGAAAACAACCACTTTCCCAAAACTTGAAAATTTGAAAAATTGATGGATTTGATGGAAAAAGTGTTGGAGAATCTAATGGGTAAGTGTTTGAGGTGATAAAAAGATGAAAGAAATGATTTGTAAGTGATGAACTAGTGAAGTTTGAAAATTAAAGTGACTGAATATGTGAATGTAGGCAAGAGAAAAGAAAATTGAGTGGGTTTTGGATGAAGATGGGTGTTTAAGGGTTTGAAGTGGATGTTGGGTGGTATTTATAGTGTTTGAGATGGGTGATGGGTGTTGTCGTTGGATGACATCGACATGGGCATGGGTGCTAGGTGATGTCCGTGCACAGCCCGGGGCACCTGGGTGCCCAAGCCAACGGGCTGGGTGCTCAGGAAAAGCGTCTAGGCGCCCACCCTTAGTCGGCCTCCAGCGCTGGCACTTACGGCTGGGCGCTGGGGCTGTCCAGCTGGGTGCCCAGGCTTGCGGCATGGGGCCCCAGCTGGGATTGAGCTTGGCTTCCTTTTGCTTCTTTTTTGCAATTTTTGCTACCAAACTCAATTCTAACTTCAACTAAAATTATCATCCAAAAATCTTACCATATTCCAAATTTCTTCAATCCAAAAACACTTGATTTTCACCAAAAATTCCACTTGATAATCATCAAAGGATTAACCTTGTGTTCTTATCACTTAAGAGTCTATATGTATGAGATGCATGAGACAATTATACAATAATAATATGTATGGAAAAACATTCAATTCAAGTAAATTAATTGATATGCATCAATCAATCAATCAAACATAGGAAATTAAATGAGATTGAAGTTCAAGAAAGCTTCTCTATTTTGCAAAGTGTAAGCTCCAATTGCTCTTCATGTGTGCTTCCTTTCCTTGTCTCCATTGCGTGATTGATTCCCTTGAATTGAAAATGCAAGATTACCTATAACTAAGAAAAAGAAAATTCAAAATAAAAGGATAGATGTTAGTGTATTTGGTTGCCTCCCAATTAGCGCCTTCATTTAATGTCTTTGGCTAGACATCCTCGTGGACTATTCTCCATCGGTGAAGGGACGTTGAGTGTGCTCCTTCAAAAGTTCTACTGTGATGTTGAGAGTGTCACTCATGGCTTTGAAAAGTTCAATTATAGCTCCATTAATTTTGAGTAACTTCTCTCGAGCTTCCTTCAATTCCTTGTTGACATCTTCGCGCGTGTTGTTGGAAATTTTGCCTCTTTCTCCAAGCTTCTCTTTGTTCTTCTTCTTGATCCAACTTGGAGGTGCAATTGCTTAAGTCAAAGCTTCCAATGCTTCATATGCGTCCTTCATAGTACGATCACACAAGGGTATGTTGTTGATGCTATCCACAAGAAGTTGATCATCGACTTCTAATCCTTGATAGAAGCACTCGATCAAAACTTGTTGTGAAATGCCATGTTGAGGGCAATCGGCACAAAGTTTCTTGAATCTCTCCCAAGCTAGGTGAAAATTCTCATCTTTGCGTTGTCGAAAGCTTGTAATCCTTTGCCTCCCCTTTGAAAGTACTCACTTGTCATTGTTGAAGATGGTGTACCTAACTCTTTCTTTACCCACTTTTCCACCACACAAACAAAATTATTAGTTTTCAAAGATTAATCTGATGAAAGATTTGGGATGAATTACATCCCCATCAAACTCCATCTTCAATGAGCCATCAAAAACATCGATTTTGGTGTGAGAAGTCCTTAAGAAAGGCCTTCCTAACAAAAGAGGGCATTGATCCTTTGTAATTTCTCCTTCCAATTCCATAACAAAAATGTAAATAGGAAAAATTAAATGTTGCACTTTAATCAAAATATTATCTAGCACATCTTTGGGATGTACCAAAGATCCATCGACCAATTGAAGAACAACATCAGTGTATTTTAAAGGACCAATTTTTAAAATTTGATAAAAAGAATAAGGCATGACACTTAAAGATGCTCCTAAGTCAAGCATAGAATTTTCAATGATAGTATTACCAATTGAACAAGTAACTGAAAACATACCAGGATCCTTGCATTTTGGAGGTAAATGTCTTTGCAAACAGTAGAAACTGTTGCTCCAACATTCAACTTACCTTGCAACCTTTTCTTGTTTGTACACAATTGCTTAAGAAGCCTTGCATACCTTGGTACTTGTCAAACTGGATCAAGAAGTGGGATGTTGACCTCGACTTTTCGAAAAATATCCAAGATGTCTTGATCTTCATCTTCTTTCATTTATTTCCTTGACTTGGTTGGAAAAGGTTCCTTCTTTGAATCCAATTTGGGCTTGACCACAGAAGTTTCTTTGGCTTCTCCATTATCCTTGACAAATTCAAGAATAATGGGTTCATCATCTTCAATCTTAACTTCCCTCACTAGCACATGCAATTCTTCTTTTTTCTTGCTTGTCCCTTCACCCATTGTAGGCTTAGTTGGATATGGTTCTTCCAACTCTTTTCCACTTCTCAAGGTAATAGCATTCACATTTTCCTTAGGGGGCACTTTTGATTGAGATGGGATCTTGTTTTGGCCTTGTGCTTTGAGCTCACTCACATCACTTGCCAATTGACCTAATTGCTTATTGATGATCTCCATGGTCTCCTTCATTTGTTGCATTCCTTCAAAATAGTGTGAAGATTGCCTTGGTTAGTTGTTTGGCCTTGTTTGGTAAGCACCTTGGTTCCCATAAGAATTGTAGCTTCTTGGAAATGGTTCTTGCTTCCTTTGAAATCCCTCTTGCATTCCTAAAGCATTGACTTCTTAAACATCATCTTCGACCAAACTAGGGCACTTATCCGTGTGATGTCCTAATGAACAAATTCCACAAACCTTTGACACACTTGATAAGTTCAATTTGACCAAATCAGTGAGCAAATCAATTTGTGTTGATTTGCTCCTTCAATTCGTTGCTCCAATGTAGAGGAATGGGTTGAGACTTCATTGATTCTTCTAATGTTTCCATCTCTTTGTGCACAATTCTCGCGAGTACCAAATTGTTGTGTGTTGGCGGCCATGTTCACGATCAAAGTCCAAGCATTGGTGGGAGTTTTGTCGATGAAAGCCCCTCCACTTGCAGAATCTATGGAAGATCTATCAAATGGGAGTAAACCCGCATAGAAATACTGAATAAGCAATTGTTGAGGAATTTGATGATTTGGACAACTTGAGCACAACCTCTTAAAACGTTCCCAAAACTCGTACATAGTCTTGCCTTGGGATTGCTTAATTCCACTTATCTCCTTTCGAATGCTTGAGGCTTTATGAACAGGAAAGAATTTTTCCAAAAACAGCTTCTTAAGGCTCATCCAAGAAGTGATTGAACCACTAGGCATGTAGTACAACCAATCCTTTGCACGATCCATAAGGGTAAAAGGAAAAGTTCTAAGTTTAAATTGCTCCTCAGAAATACCTTGCATCTTCATGGATGAACAAAAAATTTGAAAATCAGTGAGATGTCGATGTGGATCTTCTCCAGGGATACCATGAAATTTTGGCAATAATTGAATGAATCTAAACTTGTTCTCAAAATTTTCTTCATGCGTGTCTTCACCTTGAAGTCTCTTCACTTGTTTCCAGATTTGGTGACCTTTCTGTATTTTTGCCATAACTTTTGATCCAGAGCTCCGTTTGAAGCAAATGAGTAGCCGTTGGAAAGCTAACTCCAAGATCTACATCTTTTTTTTTGGTTGAAGCCCAGTTCGAACGTTTTCATGGATGCAAATGCCCTTGAAGTCAGCGGACAGAAACTGTCTTCGGCCTGTTTTGCGGGATTGATCCAATTGAGCCCAAATTCTTATTTGGACTAGCTTGAAGACTTGGAGAGCAGCCCAACACGTCCTTAGGGTTTGTTTAGCTCTAAATTAACCCTAAGGCACCCTCTATAAGTACCCTCTTAAGTCCAAAACCCTAAGACCAACCTAGAAACAATCTTTCCTCAACCCTAACTCTAGGTTTTGCGATTTTGGAGAGGAGGCAGCCGCCGGCCTCAAGTATTGTAAGTCTCTCATGGATTGCTTGCAATCCATGAGTAGCTAAACTTTTATACTTCTTTTCCTTAGGTACTTTTGATCAATGAATCTATGGTGAGACTTTTGTTCTTAATAATTTGAGTTTTTTCTGTTTGAATATGTTTCTTATCTCAATACTTCATCTTATGTGTTCATACTTTGATTGATTTGGTGTAAAACATATCTTGAGATTTATGAATGTTGTAGTTAGATTCAAGTAGCTTGAGTCAAGCAAAAGGTTGTCCAAGTAACAATTGTAATTCTAGGAGTCCTAGGTTCAATGGGATATCAAACCTTGTTGAAATCTTTAGGCCGAGATGGAAATTGACATAGGCAAGTTTGGTATTATTTATCATGCATGTGGATTAATAAAACCTAATGCTTGTTATATGAAGGGCTGAAACCATAGATTATAACATTAGAGGTTAATTGTCAGCGAGATGCGGGTTAATCTTATTAGCATGTTGGAATTAGCATCACGTCTATTCCTATACCAACTATTCAAATGGAGTTGTTTGAGAAATTAAGAGGATTACTTTGTTTCAATGAAAGTTGATGTCTACGTCTTAGGCTATATACCGTTTTGGAGTAATTTATGATTCTTAATTGATTGCAATCTAAGCCAAATTTATGTTTACTGTCTATGATCCATGATTCACTTGATCAAAGTAGTTACCTAAAGGAGAAGAAGTATGTCTTTTTAATTGTTTTCTAGTTTAATTGATCTATTTTGAAAAATCCAAAAATATCTTTTCTAGGTTAGAATTTCTTTTGTAAGATTTAACTTTGATTCGTACCTTCCCTGTGGATTCGATCCCTACTTGCCCTAGCTATTTGTTATTGGTTTGTGGGGAATTATCTTGTGATTTGTTCAACGACCGGTCACAATTTTGGCGCCGCTGCCGGGGAAGGTTTAAGTAATTGAAGGCAAATTATTACTTAAGAATTTCTTACCTTTATTTTTTTTATTTTTCGTTATTTTTCTTTTTAATTTTTAGTTTAGTTAATTTTTCCTTACTTTTTATTTTTCAAGTTTATTGTTATTGTTGGATTCTTTGTTTAAGTTCTTTCTAGGTATTGTATGCCAAATACAAGGAGTAGTGGTACCAAGGACTTAGAGGTCAATTCTGAGCCTGAACGTACACTCTTTGCACTAAGGAAGGAGAATTTGTTTCGAGAGCAAGGAGGAGATTCGTCAACACCAAGTTCTCAAGTTAGCTCTCCACGTTCCACCACTTCTTCTTCAAGTTTGGAATCACAATCCCCAAGAGAAAACATGACCGAAGAAAACAACAACAATAGGACTTTGAGGGAACTTGCTGCCCCAAATGTGACTACACCGCGCTTAGCAATTCAATATCCAACCAATGAAGAAAATTTTGAGATCAAGTCTGGATTCATTCATTTATTGCCAAAATTTCATGGTATGCCTGGAGAAGATCCACATCGACATCTCACAGATTTTCAAATTGTTTGTTCATCCATGAAGATGCAAGGTATTTCTGAGGAGCAATTCAAACTTAGAACATTTCCTTTTACCCTTATGGATCGTGCAAAGGATTGGTTGTACTACATGCCTAGTGGTTCAATCACTTCCTGGACGAGCCTTAAGAAGTTGTTTTTGGACAAATTCTTTCCTGTTCATAAAGCCTCACGCATTCGAAAGGAGATAAGTGGAATTAAGCAATCTTAAGGCGAGACTATGTACGAGTTTTGGGAACATTTCAAGAGGTTGTGCTCAAGTTGTCCAAATCATCAAATTCCTCAACAATTACTTATTCAGTATTTCTATGAGGGTTTACTCACATTTGATAGGTTTTCCATAGACTCTGTAAGTGGAGGAGCTTTCATCGACAAGACTCCCACCAATGCTTGGACTTTGATCGAGAACATGGCCGCCAACACACAACAATTTGGTACTCGAGAGAGTTGTGCACAAAGAGATGGAAACATTAGGAAGATCAATGAAGTCTCAACCCATTCCTCAACATTGGAGCAACAAATTGAAGAAGCAAATCAACAAATTTCTTTGCTCACTGATTTGGTCAAATCGAACTTATCAAGTGTGTCAAAGGTTTGTGGATTTGTTCATTAGGACATCACACGGATAAGTGCCCTAGTTTGGTCAAAGATGATGTGGAAGAAGTCAATGCTTTAGGAATGCAAGAGGGATTTCAAAGGAAGCAAGAGCCATTTCCAAGAAGCTACAATTCTTATGGGAACAAAGGTGCTTATCAAGCAAGGCCGAACAACTATCCAAGGCAATCTTCACACTATTCTGAGGGAATGCAACAAATGAGAGAGACCATGGAGATCATCAAGAAGCAATAAGGTCAATTGGCAAGTGATGTGAGCGAGCTCAAAGCACAAAGCCAAAACAAGATCCCATCTCAATCAAAAGTGCCCCCTAAGGAGAATGTGAATGCTATTACCTTGAGAAGTGGAAAAGAGTTGGAAGAACCATATCCAACTAAGCCTACAATGGATGAAGGGACAAGCAAGAAAGAAGAAGAATTGCATGTGCTAGCAAAGGAAGTTAAGATTGAAGATGATGAACCCATTATTCTTGAATTTGTCAAGGATAATGGAGAAGCCAAGGAAACTTCTGTGGTCAAACCCAAATTGGATTCAAAGAAGGAACCTTTTCCAACCAAGTCAAGGAAATCAATGAAAGAAGATGAAGATCAAGACATCTTGGATATTTTTCGAAAGGTCGAGGTCAACATCCCACTTCTTGATGCAATTCAACAAGTACCAAGGTATGCAAGGCTTCTTAAGCAATTGTGTACAAACAACAAAAGGTTGCAAGAGAAAAAGTGGGTAAAGAAAGAGTTAGGTATAACATCTTCAACCATGACAAGTGAGCAACTTTCAAAGGGGAGGCACAGGATTACAAGCTTTCGACAACGCAAGGATGAGAATTTCCACTTAGCTTGGGAGAGATTCAAGAAACTTTGTGTCGATTGCCCTCAACATGGCATTTCACAACAAGTTTTGATCGAGTGCTTCTATCAAGGATTAGAAGTCGATGATCAACTTCTTGTGGATAGCATCAACAACATACCCTTGTGTGATCGTACTGTGAAGGACGCATATGAAGCATTGGAAGCGTTGACTCAACCAATTGCACCTCCAAATTGGATCAAGAAGAAAAACAAAGAGAAGCTTGGAGAAAGAGGCAAAATTTCCAACAACACGCGTGAAGATATCAACAAGGAATTGAAGGAAGCTCAAGAGAAGTTACTCAAAATTGATGGAGCTACAGTTGAACTTTTCAAAGCCATGAGTGACACTCTCAACATCACCGTGGGACTTTTGAAGGAGCACACTCAATGTGCCTTCACCAATGGAGAATAGTCCACGAGGATGTCTAGCCAAAGACATTAAATGAAGGCGCTAATTGGGAGGCAACCCAATACACTAATATCTATCCTTTTCTTTTGAATTTTATTTTTCTTAGTTATAGGTCATTTTGTATTTTCAATTCAAGGGAATCTATCAAGCAATGGAGACAAGGAAAGGAAGCACACATCAAGAGCATTGGAGCTTACACTTTGCAAAAATAGAGAAGCTTTCTTGAAGTCTAATCTCATTTAATTTTCTATGTTTGATTGATGATTGATGCATATCAATTAATTTTCTTGAATTGAATGTTTTTTCCATGCATATTATCATTGTACAATTATCTCATGCATCTCATACGTATAGACTCTTAAGTGATAAGGACATAAGGTCAATCTTTTGATAGCTATCAAGTGGAATTTTTGGTGAAAACTAAGTGTTTTTAGATTGAAGAAATTGAGGAATATGGTACGATTTTTGAATGGTAATTGAGTTGAAGTTGGAATCGAGTTTGGAAGCAAAAATTGCAAAAAGGAAGCAAAAGGAAGCCAAGCCCTATCCCAGCTGGGGCCCCATGCCGCAAGCCTGGGCACCCAGCTGGAAAGCCCAAGCGCCTAACCGCAAGTGCCAGCGCTGGAGGCCGACTCAGGGTGGGCGCCCAGCTGCTTTGTCTGAGAACCCAGCCCGTTGGCTTGGGCACCCAGGTGCCCTGGGCTGTGAGCGGACAGCGCCTAGCACCCATGCCCATGCCGATGTCACCCAACACTTACAACCCATCACCCATCTCAAACACTATAAATACCACCCAACACCCACTTCAAACCCTTCAACACCCATCTTCATCCAAAACCCACTCAATTTTCTTTTCTCTTGCCTACATACACATATTCACTCACTTTAATTTTCAAATTTCACTACTTCATCACTTATAAATCATTTCTTTCATCTTCTTATCACCTTAAACACTTACCCATTTGATTATTCAACACTTTTTCCATTAAACCATCAATTTTTCGAATTTTCAAGTTTTGGTAAAGTGGTTGTTTTCTTTGGATTCTTGTTTGGAGTGATTGGTAAGGAGATAAGAGATAGTTTGGAAGTTGATTGGAACATTTTAGAGCATTGGGGAGTGCTACATTGGATCTTAAAGAAAGATTTTTCAAGAAACCCTACAAGGTAACCTAGTGCCCACCAAGTGTTCGAGAAAATGTCGAGAAGAGTGAGAGCAAGAGCATCAACATCCCAAGCCGCACCAATTGAGGAGGAGACCACCATACAACCTTTCCTTAGTGTGCCGCCACCCAATTTTGTTGATAATGAATGTCAAGAGTGGTATGAAGCAAGGTATAACAACTCTTTCATTATAGAAAAAGTGCTTCCAACTAACATTGATCAAGAACTTGGAGTTAGCCAATTGTTTGTCAATAAAGGTTGGGGATCACTTCTTCAAGTAGATGGATACTACTATCCCAATTTGGTGAATCAATTTTATGCCAACATAGACAAGGAGCGTGAAGGTTATTCCTATACCATCAACACAAAGGTCAAGGGTAAGTACATTGTAGTTGATGAGGTTTGACAAACAAGGGAATATAGATGGTGCTTTAAGGAGGTTTGACATTCCTCTTGGTATGGACAACCAAGGGAATAGAGAGGTAAAAGTCAAGTACATGGAACCAAGGGATAGACTTGTGTGTTACTTATTACATCATAATGTCATTCCTAGGAGTAGTAACAAGCATAAGCTTCGCATTGAAGACATCTATGTTGTAGACAAGCTTTGCCATGGATTAGGTCATTGTAATGGAATACCAATGGCTAGGTTGTTAGTCTCAAGGATGTGGGAAGTAGTTCATTCTTCACATGAAGATAAGGCATTTGTTTTTCCATTGTTGATTAGCAAGATTTTGGCCAATGAAGGAGTTGAAGTTGATGGTGAGTATTGCTTCAACAATGAAGACAATGTCATTGATGAGAATTGTTTAAGTCATTTGGGTTTAAGGAGGAGAGTTGTTGCCAATGAGGTACATCGGTACAATGTGCAAAGAAGGACTTATGCACAAGGACTTGAACAATCACAAGAGACAAGACAACCATCCTTGGAAGTTTATGAAGAAAATTTCCAAGAGCTTTTTATGAGAGAATTTCAACAACTTATGGTTCGAGAAATGAGGCAACATAGGAGTGAAATGAGAGCTTACATGGAGAGAATGGAGGACACCCTACGTGATTCCATGAGCCAAAGGAGACCAAGGAGAGGCCATTGATTCTTATCCTTAGGATGTCATATGTTATGAATTCTTTTATGTTTTGCATTTTTATCATGACATTGCATGCATTTGTGTTTGTATTTGTATTTGTTCTATTTGGATCTTATGTAAGACTTATGTGTTTGAATGCTATGATTGATAATATGTTTAGATGAATTTGCTCAAGATTGGATGCATACTTTCTAGGTGAATTTAATCTTGCATGCGCTCAATTAATTTAGTTTGCCCCACTTATTGTGTTTTATTGCTAGTGGTGAGTTTGCTTGATTTATTAGATTGGGTCGATACTTTCTTTTTAGATCGAGTCTTACTTGTGCACTTCATTTTTCCAAAAGTTTCCAAAACAACATGTTTTGAAATTTTTTGTCAAAATACTAGCACCACACACATTGAGGACAATGTGCCTTTTAAGTGTGGGGGTAAGAAGTAGTCTATTTTTAAGATCCTATTTTATTTTCTATCCTATTGATTAGACACAAATTTTTGAAGAAAATCAAAACTTACTAGAAATATTGTGCTATTAATTAAATTTTGATTTAATTTCCATGAGTATAGTCTTGTGTAATATTAATTTGGTTTAAATACATTGAAAATATTTTTCAAATTTTCTTATGTATAATTTCATTCTTTGATTGAGAGGTGTAATTAATAAGGTTTTTCATACCCAAAACTGTCTTGACAAGTGTATTAATTCTAGAACTTGTGTTGAATCTTGTGTACATTTATAGAAGTATGTCATGGATATGTCAAAGACTAAGTGTGGGGATATGGAGGGTAGCTTAAATCTTTTAAAAAGAAGTGTTTTCATGTTAAGAGGAGAAGATATATTTCTTGCTTATAAAAAAAATTAATTAATCCATTGTTGTCACTGTTTTCTTTAACAAAAGGAGTTAGTAACCCTTGGAAAGAGGGTAAGAGGCATGGAATGCGGAAATATTGTCACTCTTGTAAAAATGAGTGTTAGTAACCTCAAAATAAAGGGAGCTAGTAGCCCCAAATCATGGACACTTCTAAGGTTAGTAACCTTGCTTAGAAATTTTGAGCTATTTCTTTTAAAACCCTAATTTTTTATTAATATCCATGATATTACTTTCTCTTTGGAAATAGATGTAAATACAAGCTTATGGTAAGTTTTCCTTGTCAAATTCATCCAAGGTATGTTGATTTTAGAACTTACATTATTGATTGGAGTGATTTTGTGCATAGCTAATTTGAATCTTATGGTCTTTGTATTTTTACTAACTTGTATTGCATTTGACTAGAAAATGTAGATTAATTTATTAGAAGTACTTTGTTTTCTAAAGTTTGATGTCTCTAGTTAATGTTACATAATGTTTGTGGGTATCGTTCTAGTTAAATAAACCCTCAGCAGACTATAACTCCTCCTTTATAGACGTATAGAGGTTTAAAGGCTTGCGTCACATGCTAAGTGACGCCGTACACCTACGAAAGTGGAATCAATATGTTGTTTAGTTTAGTCACTAACCTTTTTGTTTTCTTAGGATTAACCTTAGTTTGCTAGGGACTAGCAAAGCTTAAGTGTGGGGGAAATATGATCGGACCAAAATTATGCATCTTTTTATGGTCATTTTCTTATGCTTTTTGGGTATTTTATGCTTTATTATGCCTTATATTTGGTATATTTGTGTTTATAGGTGCTAAAGTGAAGAAAAGTGCAAAATCACCAATTTTGTACCTTTTTGGATTCTTTTTGGATGATTATTTACACAAATATTTTCCAAGGACATTTTGGATGAAGAATGGAGCCAATATGATCGTGATTTAAGAGCTTGAAGAGTCAATTTATCATCATAAGATTGACTTTCAAGAGTTTGAAGCAAAGAGCAAAGTTGAATTTCAAGGCAAGAAGATATGTTAAGAGGTGTCATAGGAGTACATGGGGCGCGAGGCAAACCACATGGGGTGCCAAGCATGCCACATGGGTGCCCAACGCTAGTCGACATGCCACCAGAAACCACATGGGAGCAGGCGACCTGGGGCCTGAGAGCAACGCCCTGGGCGCACAAGCCATTGACATGGGCGCCCAGAGGGAGTCGGGGGCTAGCCATGCGCGCGCTAAGAATGCCATCATGTGTGTCTTCACCTTGAAGCCTCTTCACTTGTTTCCAGATTTGGCGACCTTTCTGTATTTTTGCCATAACTATTGATCCAGAGCTCCGTTTGAGGCAAATAAGTAAATGTTTGAAAGCTAACTCCAAGATCTACAACTTTTGTGTTTTGGTCGAAACCCAGTTCGAACGTTTTCATGGACGAAAGTGCCCCTGAAGTCAGCGGACAGAAACTGTCTTGGGCCTATTTTGCGAGATTGATCCAATTGAGCCCAAATTCTTATTTGAATTAGCTTGAAGACTTGGAGAGCAGCCCAGCACGTCCTTAGGGTTTGTTTAGCTCTAAATTAACCCTAAGCCACCCTCTATAAATACCCTCTTAAGTCTAAAACCCTAAGACCAACCTATAAACAATCTTTCCTCAACCCTAACTCTAGGTTTTGCGATTTTGGAGAGGAGGAAGCCGGCCTCAAGTATTGTAAGTCTCTCATGGATTGCAAGCAATCCATGAGTAGCTAAACTCTTATACTTCTTTTCCTTAGGTACTTTTGATCAATGAATCTATGGTGAGACTTTTGTTCTTAATAATTTGAGTTTTTTCCGTTTGAATATGTTTCTTATCTTTATCCTTCATCTTATGTGTTCATACTTTGATTGATTTGGTGTACAACATATCTTGAGATTTATGAATGCTATAGTTAGATTCAAGTAGCTTGAGTCAAGCTAAAGTTGGTCCAAGTAACAGTTGTAATTCTAGGAGTCCTAGGTTCAATGGGATATCAAACCTTGTTGAAATATTTAGGCCGAGATGGAAATTGACGTAGGCAAGTTTGGTATTGATTTATCATGGATGTGGATTAATAAAACCTAATGCTTCTAATATGAAGGGCTGAAACCATAGATTATAACATTAGAGGTTAATTGTTAGCGAGATGCAGGTTAATCTTATTAGCATGTTGGAATTAGCATCACGTCTGTTCCTATACCAATTATTCAAATGGAGTTGTTTAAAATATTAAGAGGATTACTTTGTTTCAATGAAAGTTGATGTCTACGTCTTAGGCTATATACCGATTTGGAGTAATTTATGATTCTTAATTGATTGCAATCTAAGCCAAATTTATGTTTAGTGTCTATGATTCATGATTCACTTGATCAAAGTAGTTACCTAAAGGAGAAGAAGTATGTTTTTATTCATTGTTTTCTCAAACTTTCCTTTAAATATTTAGTTTAGATTTCTTTTTAATTGTTTTCTAGTTTAGTTAATCTATTTTGAAAAATCCAAAAATATCTTTTCTAGGATAGAATTTCTTTTGGAAGATTTAACTTTGATTCGTACCTTCCATGTGGATTCGACCCCTACTTGCCCTAGCTATTTGTTATTGGTTTGTGGGAAATTATCTTGTGATTTGTTCAACGACCGGTCAAAATTTTGGTGCCGCTGCCGGGGAAGGTTTAAGTAATTAAAGGCAAATTATTACTTAAGAATTTCTTACCTTTATTTTTTTATTTTTCGTTATTTTTCTTTTTAATTTTTAGTTTAGTTAATTTTTCCTTACTTTTTATTTTTCAAGTTTATTGTTATTGTTGGATTCTTTGTTTAAGTTCTTTCTAGGTATTGTATGCCAAATACAAGGAGTAGTGGTACCAAGGACTTAGAGTTCAATTCTGAGCCTGAACGTACACTCTTTGCACTAAGGAAGGAGAATTTGTTTCGAGAGCAAGGAGGAGATTCGTCAACACCAAGTTCTCAAGTTAGCTCTCCACGTTCCACCACTTCTTCTTCAAGTTTGGAATCACAATCCCCAAGAGAAAACATGACCGAAGAAAACAACAACAATAGGACTTTAAGGGAACTTGCTGCCCCAAATGTGACTACACCGCGCTTAGCAATTCAATATACAACCAATGAAGAAAATTTTGAGATCAAGTCTGGATTCATTCATTTATTGCCAAAATTTCATGGTATGCCTGGAGAAGATCCACATCGACATCTCACAGATTTTCAAATTGTTTGTTCATCCATGAAGATGCAAGGTATTTCTGAGGAGGAATTCAAACTTAGCACTTTTCCTTTTACCCTTATGGATCGTGCAAAGGATTAGTTGTACTACATGCCTAGTGGTTCAATCACTTCTTGGATGAGCCTTAAGAAGTTGTTTTTGGAAAAATTCTTTCCTGTTCATAAAGCCTCAAGCATTCGAAAGGAGATAAGTGGAATTAAGCAATCCTAAGGCGAGACTATGTACGAGTTTTGGGAACAATTCAAGTGGTTGTGCTCAAGTTGTCCACATCATCAAATTCCTCAACAATTGCTTATTCAGTATTTCTATGAGGGTTTACTCCCATTTGCTAGGAACAAACTATTCCATAATAGATCACAAGAACTGCTAGGATTGTCTTAGGAAGGTGATTAGACCAAAATTATGCATCTTTTTATGGTCATTTTCCTATGCTTTTTGGGTATTTTATGCTTGATTATGCCTTATATTTGGTATATTTGTGTTTATAGGTGCAAAAGTGAAGAAAAGTGCAAAATCACCAATTTTGTACCTTTTTGGAGCCTTTTTGGATGATTATTTACACAAATATTTTCCAAGGACAATTTGGATGAAGAATGGAGCTAATATGATCGTGATTGAAGAGCTTGAAGAGTCAATTTTATCATCATAAGATTGATTTTCAAGAGTTTGAAGCAAAGGAGCAAAGTTGAATTTCAAAGCAAGAAGACATGTCAAGAGGCGTTGAAGCACTGGAGCATATGGGGCTCGAGGCAAACCAGGTGGGGCGCCAAGCTTGCCGCATGGGCGCCCAGCGCCAGTCGGGCATGCCACCCAGCGACACATGGGCATTGTCGACCTGGGGCCTGAGAGCAACGCCCTGGGCGCACAAGCCATTCACATGGGCGCCCAGGGAGAGTCGGGCCCAGCGATGCGCGTGCGCCAGACATCCATCACATGTCACTTCACCTTGAAGCTTCTCCAATTGTTTCCAGATTTGGTGACCCTTCTGTATTTTTGCCATAACTTTTGATCCAGAGCTCCGTTTGAGAAAAATGAGTAGCCGTTGGAAAGATAACTCCAAGATCTACAACTTTCGTATTTTGGTTGAAGACCAGTTCGGACGTTTTCATCGACGAAAATGCCCCTGAAGTCAGCGGACAGAAACTGTCTTGGGCCTTTCTTGCGGGATTGATCCAATTGAGCCCAAATTCTTTTTTGGATTAGCTTGAAGACTTGGAGAGCACCCCAGCACGTCCTTAGGGTTTGTTTAGCTCTAAATTAACCCTAAGCCACCCTCTATAAATACCCTTTTAAGTCTAAAACCCTAGCCAACTTTTGGGGAGAACACCTAGTATACCTTATTCATCTTTTCTCTAGGTTTTGCGATTTTGAGGAGGAGGTAGCCGCCCACCTCTTTGCTTTGTAAGTCTCTCATGGATTGCTTGCAAATCATGAATAGCTAAACCTTTTATACTTCTTTTCCTTAGGTATTTTTGATTAATGAATCTTTGGTGAAACTTTTGTTCTTAATAATTTGAGTCTTTTCCATTTGGATATGTTTCTTATCTCTATACTTCATCTTATGTGTTCATATTTTGATTGATTTGTGTGCGCAGCTTATCTTGATAGTATGAATACTATAGTTAGATTCAGTTGGCTTAAGTTAAGTCGATGTTGGTCACAAGTGACAATTGAACTAGAAGTTCTAGATTCATTGGGATATCAAACCATATTGAAATCTTTAGGCCGAGATGGAAATTGATGTAGGCAAGTTTGGTATTGATTTATCATGCATGTGGATAAGTAAAGCTTAATGCGTATTCTAAGGGTTGGAATAGACCTGCAATTAGAATATTTGTGATTAATTGTCAGCGAGATGCGGGTTAATCTTCATAGCATGTTGGAATGAGCATAACGTATGATTCCTATACCAATTATTCAAATGGAGTTGTTAAAGATATTAAGAGGATTACTTTGTTTCATTGAAAATTGATGTCTACATCTTAGGCTATATATCGATTTGGGATGATTTATGATTCTTAATTGATTGCAATTTAAGTCAAATTAATGTTTAGTGTCTATGATCCATGATTCAATTGATCAAATTACTTACCTAAAGGAGAAGAAGTATGCTTTTATCCCTTGATTTTCTCTTTAAATTGTTTTCTAGTTTTATTTGATAATTCAAAAATCCATAAAAATCTCTCTTTTTGGTGAGGTTTTCTTTTGTAAGATTTACCTTTCATTCGATCATACCTTCCTTGTGGATTCGACCCCTACTTGCCCTAGCTATTTGTTATTGGTTTGTGGGGATTTATCTTGTGATTTGATCAACGACCGGTCAGAAGGTTATATCAATAAGGTGCTAGAGAGATTCGGAATGGAAAAGTATTCTGCTAGAATAGTTTCAAGAATGACTTGGAACGAAAGGCTATATGAAGTATTCCCTATGCGTTAGTGGTTGGGAGTATTATGTATGTTAGAACTTGTACTCGACCAAAATGTAAGTATATTACTACATGAGTGGTTGGTTGATATCATAGTAATCCTGAAAGGAATCATTTGAAAAGCTGCAATAAAAGTTCTTAGGTACTGACAAGGCACCTAAGATTATATGCTCACATATAAGAGGCGAGATCACCTTGAAATGATAATTTACTCGGGTTTAGACTATTATGAATGTGTGGACTTAAGGAAATCCACGTTTGCCTACTTGTTCCTGTTAGTCGAAGGAACAATATTATGGAAGAGTATAAAGCAATAAGTTATTGCTTCTTCCACCATGGAGCCTGAATTTGTAGCATGCTTTGAGGCTACAGTTCATGAATTGTATTTGTTGCGAAACTTCATCTTGGGGTTCAGAATTGTCGACGGCATAGATAAGTCGCTGAGAATTTTCTGTGATAATTTCGCAACAGTCTTCTTCTTAAAGAATGACAAATACTCGAAAGGTGTTAAAATCATGGATTTGAAGTATTTGCATGTGAAGAAGAATTGCAGAAACACACAGTGTCTATTGAGCATATTGGTACTGATATGATAGTAACGGATCTGTTAACTAAAGGATTATAGCCCTAAAATTTCATTGGCCATGTTGAACGGATGGGCATTATAGATAAAGTCCTTGTTAGCATTATAGTTAGTTATGTATATATATACATGAAAGAATACTTGCTCAGTTTGTTATGACACTAGTGAATTCAATTAAGGTTATGTTTGTGTTTCTTCTTATTACTCGACATCCACATTATGGTGTATACATGAATTGTTTGTGTGATGATGAATTGTGTCTTTGAAAGACAATTAAAGTTGAGGATTCTAGTTTTTCCCTCGATTATGGTTATACTCCATAAAGGCCATTTTGAGTTAGGCTAATTATGTGATACATGGAAGGGATTAAGTTGTTATCAGACTTGTGACCGCCATGATCCGATTAACTCAATTCAATCAAAGGAAGGATATGACTTGTGAATTTCAATATAAAACGCGCACTTAAGGTATATTGAATCTTCAAGTCATTATATGGGCCAAGTGGGAGATTGTTGGATTTATTTAATTGGTTTGGCCCATATAACTTTGGGTTTTCCTTGTCATTAAAGGGTTTTAATTGATGGACTTAAAATCCTAGTTAGACAAGGCCTTAAAGTGGTCAATAAGGATTTAAGAATGCTATTAGGATTAGGACCTAAAGGGTTTATTATATAAAGGGTGAACCCTCCCCTTTCTCTTCACAACATAGAAAATACTTGATGGCTAGGTTTTCTCATCCATCAAAGAGACCATACGAGTTGAAGGCAGAAAGGGGAAAATCATCTTATTCAAGATTTTCTGCATAAAGCTATGGACAAAGTTAAGTTCTAACTTTCTTGTTTTATAATTGTACGTGGTTGATTTATTCGGGATAAAAGATCCAACCATGAAAGCTATGTTCATATTTTCATTAAGGATTAATTAGAAAATTTGCTTACATCTCCTCCTCCATTCACAAGTCACTAACGATTCTTTTATTCACTAAACAAGCCTTAAGATTCTCTTTGACAATTTCTGAGTTGTGCCGAAAGAAAATCATTGGCTTTACGACAGGCTTGGTGCCTTGTAAACCCCCAATTGAAAAGTGGCTTGTTCCACTTCCTCTGCAGAGATAGGCTTTTCCATGATTTCCTTATGTCTTGAGTAAGCCTTGGCATGTTGAGTTATTTTAGGATTTCTTCCATGTCGTGTTCCTTCATTCTGCTTGGTTTAGTGTAGAGTTGTTTAGATACTTACCAAAACTCCTCTTTGATTTCGACATGGTTTTCTAACCATTCTCCATTTCGTCTCTTGATCCTTATGATTCTATTCCTTGCTTTTCTTCTTACAATGACTGCATGATAGAACTTTGTGTTTCTATATCCTTTCACAATCCATTCCACCCTTGATTTTTGCCACCATAGAATTTGTTCTTATTCCAGCACCATTTCAAGCTCCTTCATAATCTCTATTTCTTTTTTAGTATCTTCCATTGTGTGGATTGAGTTTTGTGCCTCTTGTAACCTTACTTCCAGATCTTTTTTTCCTATTTTGCAGTGATCCTACCACTCTCTATTCCACCTTCTCAAAGAGTTCATTGTAGTTTTCAGCTTTGCCATCAACTTGTATGCTCTTGATCCTTCAACTGGAATATCCCAAGCTTCTTTAATCATATCCTTGCATTGTGGGTGCAATAGCCATATGGCTTCAAAATGATATGTCTTCTGGTGAAAGTGATCATTTTTCTCTCTTGTTAGCAAAATTGCTACATGCATGGTCTGATTATATGATTAGTAGGTTGTGTATTCTTGTGTGTTCATAGCTTTGAAGCCATGTGATGCTGCAAAAACCTATATTCAGCCTTTCCAAAGTAGTATCCAGACCTTCCTTATTGTTTATGCACGTAAACTATTGTCCCGATGTTAGATTGTCCATCAGATTGCAGTTGTTTGTGCATTGGAGAAGGTTTTCATTTCCTACTATGCTTCTATCACTATTGAATGAGAGTTTGTTTTCCTCACAGATCACTAAATTAAAGTCTCCTATGATTAACCATTATGCCCCCTTGGTTTTTTGATACATTTCATGAATATGATCCCATACTTGTTGCTTTTTTTGTAAGTTTGGGTGCCCATAACAACATGTAAGTGATGAGACCAAATTAGTATATACATTTTATGTCTATTTAGCATGGTTGCATTATGTTTTATATGCTATTTCACCCTCTAATGAGGCGTTTTGCACTTGTAGGCCTATTTGGAGAGAAATATGCAAAATGGTCTAAAAAGGCCTTAAATGGAGTATTTTGGAGCACTTATGGATCCAAGGATGATAGAAAAAGGATTTGGAGAAGCCCATAGCCATGTGATCACTCTTGGACTATAATGAAGCTACGTCGATGAAGATGTGGTGAACCATATGCTGACAAAGACCAAGATGTTCATCATTGGAAGCTTGATGAATCATCTTCACAACCTAAGAAGATAGCCTGAGGAGATTAGAAGCCCAAATAGACGTTTAGAGGAACATGTGGGGAACCATGTGTCAACATGGGGATAGACACGGTCACGAGAATGACCTAATTAAGCTCTCCTTAACTTTAGGCCACACCATATATCCAAGAGTTGACAGATTTGTGCAGTCTTGGTAGAATGGCCATAACTCTTGATTCAGAAGTCGAAATAAGGTGATTGAAGATTTGTTGGAAAGCTAACTCAAAGATCTACAACTTCCACTAGATTTTGAGAGCTGAAAATGTCATTTGGATGGATGAAAACACCCCTGAAGTTTCTACACGTCTGAAAACCCTAATCTTAGCCACCTATATATATGTTATTTTCTTTAGATTTGAAGAGGTTAGGTATTCTAGAGAACGTTTTATGCAGAAACTATTTCTTCCTATTTTCTTCATAATAATGGTGATTTCTACTCAATCTATGTGTGTGTAAACCTTTCTTTTCTCCAATGTAAGTAATAATTGATCTCTTGACAATGTTTATGGTGAGATCTATGATTATTGATGGTTTATTCAAGTCTTCTATATATTCTTTGGTTGTTTTTAGTTGTTATGATTTGATTATCATATCGCGAATGATTTTGATGATTGTATGAATCGTTTGCTTTATCAAATAGGCGACTTTAGGTAGCCGAAATTGATAATAGAACATTCAAGTTGATTTGGTGACTTTAGGTAGCTGAATATGCTTGTAAGGATAGTGGATCATATTTATCTTGTGAATTTAGGTAACTTGAGAGATGTGATATGTATGTTTATTGTTTTTAATGCTTCTTCATTATGGAATCTATGACTTTAGGTAGGAGAATTTAGAATGAAAGAATTATCTTGGGAATATAGGTACCAACTTAGTTTAAACAATATAAACAACATAGTTGAATGAATTGTTTGTTTGATTGATCTAGAATCATACTTGTCAAGAGTGATGTTTAATTTATGTTGGAAAGCCTTTTTATTATTGAATTTCGTTTAGTTTATTGCTGCAATCTTTTATTCTTTTTAGTTTAATTCAATTGCTATTTTAAACCTTGCCTTTAAGTTGTTTGTTTATTGAAAGAAAGAGAAACCAGCTTCCTTGTGGGATTCGACCCTTACTTACCTATCTACCTATCAAAGTAGCATAAGAGTTGGTGAGGAATTTATTTTTTATCTACTTCCAATTGTTAACGACCTGTTGGATGTGGTCAAATTTTGGTGTCGGTTTCGGTTGCTCTAATTTCTTCTTTCTTTCTCCTAATTTTGTGTTGCTGCAATGGAGCAACGAATCACCCTAAAACAAGAACGCCACAATGGAAAGGAGGTAAGATCTTTATGCATAAATTATTCTAAAATAAATGCTTCTGATGAGATTAACCACTCTTTTTGTCAAAAACTTGCCAAAGTTTCAAGGATTAGAAAATGAAGATGCGATCAAGCACTTACAAGATCTAAGTCTATAATGTGTGATGATTAATAAGATTTCGGAAGATGACGCTAAGTTGAGAGTATTTTCCCTCGAACATTGGTAGGGAAAGCACGAACATGGTTTTATAGTTTGCCACTGAATTCAATTGCATCTTGGAAACAAATGCAAGATGCATTCCTAAGTAAATTTTTCCCTAATCATAAGATTGCCAGCATTCTAAAGGAGATCAATGGTTGTAGACAATTGCTTGGAGAGAAATGGCATCAATATTGGGAAAGATACAACAAGTTATGTGATAGTTATCCAAACCACCAATAAGTGAACAACTTATTCTTCAAAACTTCTATGATGGTCTTTTATATGAAGATATGCAACATATAAATGTTGCAAGTCAAGGAGGTTTTAAGAATTTACCTCCTGAATAGGCGAGATATTTGCTAAAAGAGATGGCTGATAAACTACTTTTAAACTCAAGTTCCATCACTATTACTTGGGTAAACTAAGGAGCTGAGCACCTTCCGCCCATAACCAACGGGTTAAACAGAGCCTTCAGCTCGAGTCACAATTTAGTAATCATTTGTATCAGTTTTTTTAATTGTTTAACCAATTATTCATTTCTGAGTCATTTCTTCTTTCTGTTTCAGGTCTTCATTATCAGCATGCAAAAGGTCAGCTGGAAGGTCAGTCAACTTTATCTCTTATTTCTAGTCCTCAATTCATCACTTTGTTTAGAGAAAGATCGCTTAGAAAGCATCTGCATCCATTTAAAACATTAAACTTCTCAGCTCGTTAGTAAAGACCCTAAAAAGCAGGTTGAAACAGCTTGAATAGGAAGGCATCTCTAAAAAACCATCTTTCTTGTCTTTCCCTTGGATAAAAAAGGTGAGAACATATGGAAAGACAAGGCGGTCCTAGACTTCTACTTACCAAGGAAGACAAACATCGTATTCCTTCTCCTTGGAAATATGCTCTGATTGTCAAGCTTTTGGGCCGGACTTTCCCTTTTATACATCATCGATTATGGCTGGTGCGTGTAGCAGGTGCTGGAGGAGTGATTCGGGATTCCTCTGGACAATGGTTAGTTGGCTTTGCGGCTCACCTTGGTGTGTGTTCTAACGTTGTCGTTGAACTTCATGCTGGTATTTCGTCTAGAAAAAAGTACTCCATTTAGTTACTTGAAACTACGGGTATTTAACATACCTTCTTCTAAACCGAAAGGCGAAGAGGCGTTGATGTAGCGAAATCAAATCCCTTTATTAATTCGCTTGGGGTTCTTTTCGGACAGGTCTCTTATCTCAATTTTCCTGATCAGCTAAACTTTCGCGCATCACACTCCTTGTGATGTATCGCATGAAATATTTACTTACTCTTCTTTTGTTCTCTTTGCTTCTTATACTTAAGATCAATTAAACACATGTTAGTGCAGCATCATATCTTGTTATTTAATCTCAAATAGCCATTCATCTAAACAAAATAAAAGGAACTAAGACCAAACTAAAAGGATACAATTGGGGTGCCTCTGAATGAGCGCTTTTGTTTAATGTCATTTGCTCGACTTAACCTTGAGTTCAATCTTGATACACAGGGTCAATCAAGTCTATGGTTTTAATACTTCTCATTTTATAAGGATCTAAATAAGGTTTGAGTCTAAAACCATTTACCTTGAATCTTTTACCAGAGAGATTACTTTGAAGCTCTAGTGCTCCATGAGGTAGTACTTCAATAACTATAAAAGGTCCCATCCATCTGGTATTTGACTTCCCTGGAAACAATTTCAATCTAGAGTTATAGAGAAGTACCTTTTGTCCAACTTGGAAGTGTTTTTTTCTGATGTGCTTGTCATGCCATTTCTTTGTTTTCTCTTTGTAGATTCTCGAACTCTCATATGCTTCATTCCTAATCTCCTCAAGTTCTCGCATTTGAAGCTTTCTATGTAGTCCAGCCTCAGTATAATGAAAGTTATATTGCTTGATAGCCCACCATGCTTTGTGTTCCAACTCAATAGGCAAATGGCATGGCTTGTCATAAACAATTTAGTAAGGAGACATACCTAGGGGTTTCTTATAAGCATTTCTATAAGCCCATAGTGTATCCTCCAAACGTAAACTCCAATGTTTCCTTAAAGGATTAGTAGTTTTCTTCGAGATTTGCTTAATTTGTCTATTAGAAACTTATGCTTGCCCACTTGTTTGAGGGTGATATGTGGTTGCAACCATGTGTGTAACCCCATATTTAGCAACTCATTCAATCACTCTATTGTAGAAATTTGAACGTTGATCACTTATCAAGTATCTTAGAACTCCAAATCTACTCAGAATGTTGCTCTTCAAAAATTTTGAAACAGTGGCAGCATCGTTCTTTTGTGTTGGTATTACTTCAATCCATTTAGAAACATAATCAACAGCTAAGAGTATATACTCAAAATGAAAAGATGGTGGAAATGGTCCCATGACATCTAAACCCAAAACATCAAATATCTCAACAATCAACATAGGTGTTTGTAGCATTTGATCTCTCTTAGTAATTGCTCCCATCTTTTGACATTCAGGACAGTGCTTGCAATACTCTTCAACATCTTTGAAAAAGGTCGGCTAATATAGGCCAGCATCTAGAACTTTCATGGCTGCCTTCCTATGACTAAAATGTCCACCACACTCTAAGGAGTGCCAAATTTCAGTATGGATTGAAATTCATCTTGAGGAATGCATCTCCTAATGATCTTATTAGGGAAAACTTCCAAAGATAGGGATCATCCCAGATGTAGTCTCTTGAATCATTAACTATCTTATTCTTCACAGCCTTGCTCACTCCCTTAGGGAGTTTCCTCGAGACAACATAATTAGCAATATCAGCATACCATGGTAACTCGGAAACAACAAACATATGCTCATATGGTAGTGTTTCCTTTAGTTCCATCTCTTCTTCTTTTATTCCTTCAATTCTACTCAAGCGATCGCCTACAACATTTGTTGCTCCTTTCTAATCTTTGATCTCAATGTTGAATTTTTGTAGGAGTAGAATCCATCTGATAAGTCTCGGCCTTGCTTCTTTCTTTGTCAAGAGATACTTAAAGCAGCATGATCAGAGAATATTATAACCTTAGCACCAAGTACATACGATCTAAACTTCTATAGAGCAAATACTACTACCAGAAGCTCCTTTTTGTTGGTGGTGTAGTTCTTTTGAGCTGAATTCAAGGTTCTTGAAGCATAATAAATCACATGTGGGACTTTACCATATCTTTGTCCCAAAATAGCTCCAATTGCAAAATCACTTGCATCACACATGATTTCGAATAGTAAGGACCAATCAGGTGGCTTAACAATTGGTGTTGAAGTCAAAGCTTTCTTCAATTCATCAAAAGCTTGTCTACAATCTTCTCCAAATTCAAACTCAATGTCTGCATTCAACTTAGTCAATGCATATCCTCCATCTAGTGGTGACTCTTTGAGGTATCAATTCTCCTTCATAATTTTCTAAAACAGTGAAACTAGACTTCTTTGGCACTACTTGAATAGCGCTCACCCAATTCCTATCAGATATAGCATAGATCAAACCAACTTCAAGTAACTTAGAGATTTCCTCCTTTAGTACAGAGTTGACATTAGGATTTAATCTCCTTTGAGGTTGTCTGACTGATGTAGCATCTAATTCAAAATTGAATCAATGAGTACAAATGGTTGGACTAATGCCCTTAATGTCATCAAGTCTCCATCCAATAGCTTGTTTGTTCTCCCTTAGAATTCGAACAAGCTTGTTTTCATCATCTCTAGAAAGTTTGTTTGAGATAATGGCAGGCAATGTATCATCTTCCCCTAAAAATATACACTTCAAATTTTCAAGTAACTTCTTCAATTCTTTCTTTGGTGAGGTGAATTCAACTCGATCAGAGTTAGAAGTTTCACTTTCTTCATTGCTCATACCACCTTAGATAAGACTAGCGGTTCCTCTAAATCTTTCAAAGCATTCTTCACTTTTTGAGGTAAAGTAGGTGAATTATCTTCACCTCTATCTCCATGGATGCTATTCGATATGATCACTTCATATTCATCTTCTTTGTCCATCATAAACACATGTTCAGATGACAAATCAATGATATCAATAGCAAAAACATGGTGAAGTTCACTAGGATATTTCATAGCCTTGTAAATGTTAAATTGAATTTTCTCCCTGTTGAATTCCATAGATAAAATTCAAGAGTGGACATCAATTTTGGCTCAAGCAGTTCTTAGGAATCGTCGTCCTAAGAGTAATGGCATGTGAGGTAGAAACATGTCATCATTGTTCATCTTCAAAAATGTATGAATCAGCTGGAAATATCAAGTTCTCAACCTGCACTAAAACATCTTCAACAAAGCCTTCAGGTCTAACATTAGTTATGTGTGCTAGTTGAATAATAATCCCAGTAGGTTTAACATATGTAAGGCCTAATTGTTTAAAAACAGTGTAAGGCATAACATTTATAGTAGAACCTAAATCACACAACTTTTTCTATGAATTGTTCTCTAATTATGCAAGGTACTGAGAAAGAACCTAAATATTGACATTTGTGAGGTAACTTTCTTTGAAATGCAGTAGATACATCTTCATTCATGCAAACTACTTCATCAATTTTTAACTTATCTTTTTCAGAACAAAGTTATTTAAGAAAAAGTGCATACTTTAGAATCTTCTCAATGGTTGATAATAAAGGAATGTTCACCTGAAGTTTAGCCAAAGCTTGAAATTGTTCAGGATCAAGAGAGTTTATCTTCCTTTTTATCACTTTATAAGGAAAGGGTAGAGGGTCAGCAATCACCAATTGGTTGTCTTGCTCTTCCTTCCTTGTAGGATCGGGTAATTGGCTTCTTAGATGCTTCTTGCTTTGCTTCATAGTCTCACCTTTTAATTCAATTGAGGAATGGTTGGAGAGGTCGAGTTGCTCTCAATAGGATCTTTCTCTTCAGACTGGTTAACTACATGATTACATGGTGACCCATGTGTGTTACTACTTCCTTCGATTTACGTAGGAAGTGTTCTTTGAGGATCAAAAAACGTTCTAAGTTCCTCTATTACTCCTTGTACAATGTTTTTCATGAAATCCTGCAATGAGAAATTCTCGAAGGATTCAAGTTTCGAATCATCTTCCTTAGGATCAATTGAATTCTTCTCATCCTTGGCTGAATGTTTTGATATGGCTTCAGGACTAAATTGTTGTAAACTGTAGGCTAGATCATTGAGTATTCTCCTTACTTCCTCATGGCTTTTATACATCACGCTTCCATTGCAGCTTATATCTATTGTTTTCTTGTCTTTAGGAAGTAATCCATTGTAAAATGAATCAAAGAGAATTGGTTCACTTACTTTGTGATAAAGGCATTCAGCACACAAAGCATTGAATCGCTCCCAATATCTATGCCAAGATGCCCCATTGTCTTGAACACAAGCCATGATATTTTATCTAACTTTTGCTATCCTTGAAGCAGGATAGAATTTCTCCAAGAAAGTGTTTTGCATCTCATTCCATGTGGATATAGACTTGGGCGGCATCCTATAGAACCAGTCACTAGCATCTCCTTTTAACGTCAAAGGAAAAGCTCTTAGTCTTGCTTGATCTTTTAGGCATCTTAGTGACAAAACAGCAAATTGTATCAACATCTCTTAGGTGATCATGTGGGTCTTCATCTTCTTTACCATAACAGAATGGTAAGGAACTAATGATTGCTGGATTCATCTGATCGGACCAAAATTATTCATCTTTTTATGGTCATTTTCATATGCTTTTAGGGTATTTTATGCTTGATTATACCTTATATTTGGTATATTTGTGTTTATAGGTGTTAAAGTGAAGAAAAGTGCAAAATCACCATTTTTGTACCTTTTTGGAGCCTTTTTGGATGATTATTTACACAAATATTTTCCAAGGACAATTTGGATGAAGAATGGAGCCAATAAGTTCGTGATTGAAGAGCTTGAAGAGTCAATTTTATCATCATAAGATTGATATTCAAGAGTTTGAAGCAAAGGAGCAAAGTTGAATTTCAAGGCAAGAAACCATGTCAAGATGTGTCAAAGCACTGGAGTACATGGGTCGCGAGGCAAACCACATGGGGCGCCAAGCATAGCACATGGGCGCCCAGCACTAGTCGAGACATGCCACCAGCAAGCATATGGGCGATGGCGACATGGGGGTTGAGAGCAACGCCCTGGACGAACAGGCCATCCACATAGGCGCCCAGGGGGAGTCGGGGCCAGCACAAGCGCGCGCCACCCAGCCATCATGCGTGTCTTCACCTTGAAGCTTCTCCAATTGTTTCCAGATTTGGCGACTTTTCTGTATTTTGGCCATAACATTTGATCCAGAGCTCCGTTTGAGGCATATGAGTAGCCGTTGGAAAGCTAACTCCAAGATCTACAACTTTCATGTTTTGGTTGAAGCCCATTTTTGCCTTTTTCGTGGACGGAAATGCCTCTGAAGTCAACGGACAGAAACTGTCCTGGGCCTTTTATGCGGGATTGATCCAATTAAGCCCAAATTATTATTTGGACTAGCTTGAAGACTTGGAGAGTAGGCCAGCACGTCCTTTGGGTTTGTTTAAGCTCTAAATTAGCCCTAAGCCACCCTCTATAAATACCCTCTTAAGTCTAAAACCCTAGCTAACTTTTGGAGAGGAACCTAGCATATCATACATCTTTTCTCTAGGTTTTTGCGCCGTCAAGGAGAGGAAGGAGGCAGTCGGCCTCCAAGTATTGTAAGTCTCTCATGGATTGCTTGCAATCCATGACTAGCTAAACTTTTATACTTCTTTTCCTTAGGTACTTTTGATCAATGAATTATTGGTGAGACTTTTGTTCTTAATAATTTGAGTTTTCCTGTTTGAATATGTTTCTTATCTCTATGCTTCATCTTATGTGTTCATACTTTGATTGATTTGGTGTACAACATATCTTGAGATTTATGAATGTTATAGTTAGATTCAAGTAGCTTGAGTCAAGCTAAAGTTGGTCCATGTAACAATTGAATGCTAGGAGTCCTATGTTCAATGGGATATCAAACCTTATCGAAATCTTTAGGCCGATATGGAAATTGACGTAGGCAAGTTTGGTATTGATTTATCATGCATGTGGATAAGTTAAGCTTAATGCGTGTTCTAAGGTTTGATAGACCCGCAATTAGAACATTTGTAATTAATTGTCAGCGAGATGCGGATTAATTTTCATAGCATGTTGGAAGAGCATTACGTCTGTTCCTATACCAATTATTCAAATGGAGTTGTTTAAGATATTAAGAGGATTACTTTCTTTCAATGAAAGTTGATGTCTACGTCTTAGGCTATATACCGATTTGGAGTAATTTATGATTCTTAATTGATTGCATTCTAAGCCAAATTTATGTTTAGTGTCCATGATCCATGATTCACTTGATCAAAGTAGTTACCTGAAGCAGAAGAAGTATGCTTTGATCGCTTGATTTTCTTTCAATTGTTTTCTAGTCAATTATTTATTTGTTTTCAATTCCAATTACAAAAACCCAAAAATATCTTTTCTAGGTTAGATTTTCTTTTGTAAGATTTAACTTCGATTCAAGCATCCTAGCTAAGTAGTTTATCTATTTGTAATTGGTTTGTGGGGAATTTATCTTGTGATTTGATCAACGACCGGTCACAATTTTGGCACCGTTGCCGGGGAAGGTTTACGTAATCAAAGGCGAATTATTACTTGAGAATTTCTTACCTTTATTTTTTTTTCGTTATTTTTCTTTTCAATTTTTAGTTTAGTTAATTTTCCTTTAATTTTTATTTTTCAAGTTACTTGTTATTGTTGGATTCTTTGTTTAAGTTCTTTCTAGGTGTTGTATGCCAAATACAAGGAGTAGTGGTATTAAGGACTTAGAATTCAATTCTAAGCCTGAACGTACACTCTTTGCACTAAGGAAGGAGAATTTGTTTCGAGAGCAAGGAGGAGATTCGTCAACACCAAGTTCTCAAGCTAGCTCTCCACGATTCACCACTTCTTCATCAAGTTTGGAATCACAACCCCCAAGAGAAAACATGGCCGGAGAAAACAACAACAATAGGACTTAGCAAATGTGACTACATAGCGCTTAGCAATTCAATATCCAACCAATGAAGAAAATTTTGAGATCAAGTCTGGATTTATTCATTTATTGCCAAAATTTCATGGTATGCCTGGAGAAGATCCATATCGACATCTCACAGATTTTCAAATTGTTTGTTCATCCATGAAGATGCAAGGTATCTCTGAGGAGCAATTTAAACTGAGAACTTTTCCTTTTACCTTTATGGATCGTGCAAAGGATTGGTTGTACTACATGCCTAGTGGTTCAATCACTTCTTGGACGAGCCTTAAGAAATTGTTTTTGGAAAAAAAATTTACTGTTCATAAAGCCTCAAGCATTCGAAAGGAGATAAGTGGAATTAAGCAATCCCAAGGTGAGACTATGTACGAGTTTTGGGAACGTTTCAAGAGGTTGTGCTCAAGTTGTCCAAATCATCAAATTCCTCAACAATTGCTTATTCAGTATTTCTATGAAGGTTTACTCCCATTTTATAGATCTTCCATAGATTCTGCAAGTGGAGGGGCTTTCATTGACAAGACTCCCACCAATGCTTGGACTTTGATCGAGAACATGGCCGCCAACACACAACAATTTGGTACTCGCGAGAATTGTGCACAAAGAGATGGAAACATTAGGAATATCAATGAAGTCTCAACCCATTCCTCTACATTGGAGCAACGAATTGAAGAAGCAAATCAACAAATTGCTTTGCTCACTGATTTGGTCAAATCGAACTTATCAAGTGTTTAAAGGGTTTGTGGGATTTGTTCATTAGGACATCACACGGATAAGTTCCCTACTTTGGTCGAAGATGATGTTGAAGAAGTTAATGCTTTAGGAATGCAAGAGGGATTTCAAAGGAAACAAGAGCCATTTCCAAGAAGCAACAATTCTTATGGGAACCAAGGTGCTTATCAAGCAAGGCCGAACAATTATCCAAGGCAATCTTCACACTATTCTGAGGGAATGCAACAAATGAGAGAGACCATGGAGAACATCAAGAAGCAATTAGGTCAATTGGCAAGTGATGTGAGTGAGCTCAAAGCACAAGGCCAAAACAAGATCCCATCTCAATCAAAAGTGCCCCCAAAGGAGAATGTGAATGCTATTACCTTAAGAAGTGGAAAGGAGTTGGACGAACCATATCCAACTAAGTCTACAATGGATAAAGGCACAAGTAAGAAAGAAGAAGAATTGCATGTGCTAGCAAAGGAAGTCAAGATTGAAGATGATGAACCCATCATTCTTGAATTTGTCAAGGATAATGGAGAAGCCAAGGAAACTTCTGTGGTCAAGCTCAAATTGGATTCAAAGAAGGAACCTTTTCCAATCGAGTCGAGGAAATCAATGAAAGAAGATGAAGATCAAGACATTTTGGATATCTTTCGAAAGGTCGAGGTCAACATCCCATTTCTTGATGCAATTCAACAAGTACCAAGGTATGCAAGGCTTCTTAAGCAATTGTGTACAAACAAGAAAAGGTTGCAAGGTAAGTTGAATGTTGGAGCAACAGTTTCTGCTGTTTTGCAAAGACATTTACCTCCAAAATGCAAGGATCCTGGTATGTTTTCAATTACTTGTTCAATTGGAAATACTATTATTGATAATGCTATGGTTGACTTAGGAGCATCTTTAAGTGTTATGCCTTATTCTTTCTATCAAACTTTAAATGTTGGTCCTTTAAAACACACTGATGTTGTTTTTCAATTGGCCGATGGATCTTTGGTACATCCCAAAGGTGTGCTAGAGAATATTTTGATTAAAGTGCAACATTTAATTTTTCCTATTGATATTTTTGTTATGGAAATGGAAGGAGAAATTACAAAGGATGAATGCCCTCTTTTATTAGGAAGGCTTTTCCTAAGGACTTCTCACACCAAAATCGATGTTTTTGATGGCTCATTGACGATGGAGTTTGATGGTGATGTAATTCATCCCAAACTTTCATCAAATTTATCTTTGAAAACTAATGATTTTGTTTGTGTAGTGGAAAAGTGGGTAAAGAAAGAGTTAGGTACAACATCTTCAACCATGACAAGTGAGCAACTTTCAAAGGGGAGGCAAAGGATTACAACTTTTCGACAACGCAAAGATGAGAATTTTCACTTCGCTTGGGAGAGATTCAAAACACTTTGTGCTGATTGCCCTCAACATGGTATTTCACAACAAGTTTTGATCGAGTGCTTCTATCAAGGGTTAGAAGTCGATGATCAACTTCTTGTGGATAGCATCAACAACATACCCTTGTTCGATAGGACTAGTGAAGACGCATATGAAGCACTGGAAGCATTGACTCAAGCAATTGCACCTCCAAGTTGGATCAAGAAGAAAAACAAAAGGAAGCTTGGAGAAAGAGGCAAAATTTCCAACAACACGCGTGAAGATGTCAACAAGGAATTGAAGGAAGCTCGAGAGAAGTTACTCAAGATTGATAGAGCTATAATTGAACTTTTCAAAGCCATGAGTGACACTCTCAACATCACCGTGGAACTTTTGAAGGAGCACACTCAACGTTCCTTCACCAAAGGTGAATAGTCCAAGAGGATGTCTAGCCAAAGACATTAAATGAAGGCGCTAATTGGGAGGCAACCCAATACACTAACATCTATCTTTTTCTTAGTTATAGGACATTTTGCATTTTCAATTCAAGGGAATCGATCAAGCAATGGAGACAAGGAAAGGAAGCAAACATCAAGAGCATCGGAGCTTACATTTTGCAAAAATAGAGAAGCTTTCTTGAACTCTAATCTCAAGTAATTTCCTATGTTTGATTGATGATTGATGCATATCAATTAATTTTCTTGAATTGAATGCTTTTCCATGCATATTATCATTGTATAATTATCTCATGCATCTCATACATATAGACTCTTAAGTGATAAGAACATAAGGTCAACCTTTTGATGGTTATCAAGTGGAATTTTTGGTGAAAATCAAGTGCTTTTGGATTGAAGAAATTTGGGAAATTTATAAGGTTTTTGGATGCTAATTGAGTTGAAGTTGCAATTGAGTTTGGTGGTGAAAATTGGAAGTTGGAAGCAAAAAAGGGACCAAGCCCGACTCCAGCTGGGGCCCCATGCCGTAAGCCTGGGCACCCAGCTGGAAAGCCTCAGCACCCAGCCGCAAGGGCTCGTGCTAGAGGCCGACGTTGGCTGTGCGCCCAGGCGCTTTGCTTGTGCACCCAGCCGGTTGGCTTGGGCACCCATGTGCCCTGGGCTATGCGCGGACAGCACCCATGCACCCATGCCATGCCGATGTCACCCAACTCACTACACCCAGCACCCATCTCAAACACTATAAATACCACCCAACACCCACCTCAAATCCTTCAACACCCATCTTCATCCAAAACCCACTCATTTTCTTTTCTCTTGCCTACATTCACATATTCACTCATTTTAATTTTCAAAATTCACTCATTTTAATTTTCAAATTTCACCACTCCATCACTTACAAATCATTTCTTTCATCTTTTTATCACCTTAAACACTTACCCATTTGAACATTCAACACTTTTTCTATCAAATCCATCAATTTTTCAAATTATCAAGTTTTGGGAAAGTGGTTGTTTTCTTTGGATTCTTGTTTGGAGTGATTAAAAAGGGAATAAGAGATAGTTTAGAAGTTGATTGAAGCATTTTAGAGCATTAAGGAGTGCTACATTGGACCTTCAAGAAAGATTTTTCAAGAAACCCTACAAGGTAACTTAGTACCCACCAAGTGTTCGAGAAAATGTCGAGAAGAGTGAGAGCAAGAGCATCAACATCTCAAGCCGCACCTATTGAGGAGGAAACCACCATACAACCTTACCTTAGTGTGCCGCCACCCATATTTGTTGATAGTGAATGTCAAGAGTGGTATGAAGCAAGGTATGACAACTCTTTCATTATAGAAAAAGTGCTTCCAACCAACATTGATCAAGAACTTGGAGTTAGTCCATTATTTGTCAATAAAGGTTGGGGATCACTTCTTCAAGTAGATGGATACTACTATCCCAATTTGGTGAAACAATTTTATGCCAACATGGACAAGGGGCGTGATGGTTATTGCTACACCATCAACACAATGGTTAAAGGTAAGTACATTGTAGTTGATGAGGAATATCTATGCCGTTTACTTGATTTGAACAATGAGGGTAGTATGTTCTATTTTACTTATGTTAATGGAGAGCAAAGGACCGCCACCGAGAGTACTTGGAAAAGGGATGGTGCTTTAAGGAGGTTGGACATTCCTCTTGGTATGGATAACCAAGGGAGTAAAGAGGTAAGAGTCAAGTACATGGAACCAAGGGATAGACTTGTGTGTTACTTATTATATCATAATGTCATTCCTAGGAGTAGTAACAAGCATAAGCTTTGCATTGAAGACTTCTATGTTGTAGACAAGCTTTGCCATAGATTAGGTCATTGTAATGGAATACCAATGGCTAGGTTGTTACTCTCAAGGATGTGGGAAGTAGTTCACTCTTCGCATGAAGATAAGGCATTTTTTTTTCCATTGTTGATTAGCAAGATTTTGGTCAATGAAGAAATTGAAGTCGATGGTGAGTATTGCTTCAACAATGAGGACAATGTCATTGATGTGAATTGTTTAAGTCATTTGGGTTTAAGGAGGAGAGTTGTTACCAATGAGATACATTGGTACAATGTGCAAAGAAGGACTTATGCACAAGGACTTGAACAATCACAAGAGACAAGACAACCATCCTTGGAAGTTGATGAAGAAAATTTCCAAGAACTTCCTATGAGAGAATTTCAACAACTTATGGTTCGAGAGATGAGGCAACATAGGAGTGAGATGAGAGCTTACATGGAGAGAATGGAGGACACCCTACGTGATTCCATGGGTCAAAGGAGACCAAGGAGAGGCCATTAATTCTTATCCTTAGGATGTCATATGTTATGAACTCTTTTATGTTTTGCATTTTTATCATGTCATTGCATGCATTTGTATTTGTTCTATTTGGATCTTATGTAAGACTTATGTGTTTGGATGCTATGATTGATACTATGTTTAGATTAATTTGCTCAAGATTGGATGCATACTTTCTAAGTGAATTAATTCTTGCATGTGCTCAATTAATTGGATTACCCCATTTATTTATTGCTAGTTGTAAGTTTGCTTGATTTATTAAATGGTGTCAACACTTTCTAGATCGAGTCTTACTTATGCACTTCATTTTTCCAAAAGTTTTCAAAATAACACGTTTTGAAATTTTTTGTCAAAATACTAGCACATCACACATTGAGGACAATGTGTCTTTTAAGTGTGGGGGGGAAGAAGTAGTCTATTTGAAAGATCCTATTTTCTTTTCTATCTTATTGATTAGAGACAAATTTTTCAAAATTTTTGAAGAAAATTAAAAAATTGTTTTGTATCTCTATTAGATTTTGATTTAATTTCCATGAGTATAGTCTTTTATAATATTAATTAGTTTGAATACATTGAAAATATTTTTCAAATTTTCTTATGTATAATTTCATTCTTTGATTAAGAAGTTTAATTAATAAGGTTTTTCATACCCAAAAATGGTTTGACAAGTGTATTACTTCTAGAACTTGTGTTAAATCTTGTGTAAAAAAAAATTGACTTAAATTCTTTTTTTCGTTTTTGTATTTTTTTTATAGTCTTTTTTATATTTTTTATATTCTTTTCTAAACATTTCTATTCAAAATTTACAATCATATTGACAACAGTGTATCGAACAAATATAATTCGATCGTTGATAAAAAAATCTATTTATCCCTGCCCATAAGATAAGTTAAGATAAGTTTGTTGATTTAACTTCATTCAAACCAAACGGTGGGTTCTTTCTTTGAATTTGTTGCGATACAAGAAGTTTTTTATTGTATTAAAAAATAGATAACAATGGGTAAGACAGGAGGCGGTCTACAAATTTTCACTTATTCTATATTCTATAGAAGTATGTCATGGATATGTCAAAGACTAAGTGTGGGGGTATGAAGGGTAGTTAAAATCTTTTAAAAAAGAAGTGTTTTCATGTTAAGAGGAGAAGAGATATTTTCTTGTTCTTAAAAAAAAAAAAAAACTTATCCATTGTTGTTACTCTTTTCTTTAACAAAAGGAGTTAGTAACCCTTGGAAAGAGGATAAGAGGCATGAAAAGCGGAAATATTGTCCCTCTTGTAAAAAAATGAGTTTTAGTAACCTCAAATAAAGGGAGCTAGTAGACCCAAATCATGGATACTTCTAAGGTTAGTAACCTTGTTTTCTTAAAAATAAGCCATCCTTGTAAACCCATATTTACCTTTGATAAATATCCATGATATTGCTTTCTCTTTGGAAATTGATGTAAATACAAGCTTATGGTAAGTCTTCCTTATCAAATTCATCCAAGGTATGTTGATCTTAGAACTTACATTATTGATTGGAGTGATTTTGTGCATAGTTGATTTGAATTTTATGCTCTTTGTATTTTCACTAACTTATATTGCATTTGACTAGAAAATGTAGATTAAAATCTTAATTTGTTAGAAGTACTCTGTTTTATAAAGTTTGATGTCTCTAGTTAATGTTACATAATGTTTATGGGTATCGTTCTAGTTAAGTAAACCCTCAGGAGACTATAACTTCTCCTTTATAGACGTATAAAGGTTTAAAGGCTTGTGTCACATGCTAAGTGCCACCGTACACCTACGAAAGTGGAATCAATATGTTGTTTAGTTTAGGACTAACCTTTTTTTTGTTTTCTTAGGATTAACCTTAGTTTGCTAGGGACTAGCAAAGCTTCAGTGTGGGGGAAATATGATCGGACCAAAATTATGCATCTTTTTATGGTCATTTTCCTATGCTTTTAGGGTATTTTATGCTTGATTATGCCTTATATTTGGTATATTTGTGTTTATAGGTGTTAAAGTGAAGAAAAGTGCAAAATCACCATTTTTGTACCTTTTTGGAGCCTTTTTGGATGATTATTTACACAAATATTTTCCAAGGACAATTTGGATAAAGAATGGAGCCAATATGTTTGTGATTGAAGAGCTTGAAGAGTCAATTTTATCATCATAAGATTGATTTTCAAGAGTTTGAAGCAAAGGAGCAAAGTTGAATTTCAAGGCAAGAAAACATGTCAAGATGTGTCAAAGCACTGGAGTACATGGGTCGCGAGGCAAACCACATGGGGCGCCAAGCATAGCACATGGGCGCCCAGCGCTAGTCGAGACATGCCACCAGCAAGCACATGGGCGCTGCCGACATGGGGGCTAGGAGCAACGCCCTGGGCGCACAGGCCATCCACATTGGCACCCAGGGGGAGTCGGGGGTCATGCCATGCGTGCGCCACCCAGCTGCCTTGTGTGTCTTCACCTTGAAACCTCTTCACTTGTTTCCAGATTTC
>AWWV01015730.1:0-17672 GCA_001974805.1 Corchorus capsularis | reverse complement strand
AGAAACTTGTGATTTTTGTTCTGGATTCGTTTGAACTCGGAAAGCTTTGAAATTTGAGTTTTAGACTTTTTTTAGTGTGATCTTTCTGGGAAAAATGTTGAAAAAAATCAAAAAATCTGTGGTGTAATCAGAATTTTTCAGGTTCATAATTCTTATCTAGGTTATTTGGGAATTAGGGTTTTGATTGTGCAATTGATTCAATTGGTTGCAATTAACTCTAATTGATTGTTTGTTTGAGATTCTTGGGTTGCTTTTGCTGTGAATTGAGATTTAATTTGAAGAATTTCAGGTTGAAACCCTATTGGAGTCAAGTGGTACAAAATTGGATCTAAGTGGTACTAGGGTTTCTAATTGATTGATTTGGTTGATTTGTGTTGTTTGATTGAGTTTTTGTGCAGCAAATTGGGAGAAGGAAATCGACATAAGGAAGCTGCATAATTGGTTTGGTTTTGGTTTAGATCACTTTCCTTTGATTCACAAAAATTTTGCTACTAATTGTTTGTTCCTCAAGTAGGTCACAAGAAGAAAGAAGCACTCTAACAAGTTGCTCTTATTAGGCCTATTAAAGATAGTAAAAGGCATAATCTTGTGACATCATCAAGAGAATAGTGGACAGCCAATCCATAGGTTGAGTGCAAACACTAGAGCACAACAAAGGTATACACACAATCACTTGTGAGGAATTTTTACTACTAATCTTTGTTCTTTGTATATAGGGCTGCAAACGAGCCGAGCTCGAATGAGCTTGAACACGAACTCAGTCATGTTTGCGAACATTTTGACTTGTTCAAGCTCGGTTCGTGTTCGTTTAAATTTTATGAGGCTCGTTCGAGCTCGGCTCGTTTATAATATGCAATGTTCATGTTCGTTTATGTTCGGCTCGGTTAAATGTTATTGTTCGTGAACAATGAACAAACATGTTCATGAACACTAATTAAATACGTTCATGAACATATATTAATTTATCAATAAAATAAAATTTGTTTATGAACAACTTAGGTAAACGATAAACAAACCATAACTAAACAAACAAATAAATAAATGATTTTAAATGGATATAATAATATATTTTTAATCTTAACGAACTATAAACAAATTTTAAACGAGTATTTAAACGAACAATAAACAAGCTAATAAATGAACATTTATCGAACATGTTCACGAACATAAACGAACTGAACACTCATTGTTCAAGCTCAGCTCGTTTATTAAACGAACACTAAAATTTTGTTCAGACTCGTTTATTTTCCAAATAAACGAACATAAACAAGCTTTAACCGAGCTTTTTCACGAGCCATTCATCGAACATCATGTTCATTTGCAGCCCTATTTGTATAGGTACTATGGAGGGTCAACAAGGAGATGCAAACCAAGCAAATATGTTGACTATGTTGCAAACCCTAATGCAATGCATGGATGTCATGAATACTAGATTTGATGCTTTGGCTAATGATGTCCAACAAGCAAGAGAGGGACAAAATCGACAAGCTCAACCTCCTAAACATGGAGCTAATGCCTCAGACAACAATGAAAGAGCTCAACTTCCACCACCGAGGCAAATTGCTAGGTTGGATCCAATGGAGAGATTGAGGCAACAAGAGCTTGGAGATCAACCTTATAATGAGAACTTGCGGCCTAGGAAAGGTGTTGAAAGAGATGAGCCAAAGGACAACATCAAGTATAAGATCCCAAAATTCAATTGGAGAGGGACCCCTGCGGATTACTTGGAGTGGGAGTCCAAATTGGACAAGTACTTTGATTATCACCCCTTTGCCGAACCTAAGAAGGTACAAATTGCCATTCTTGAGTTTGTAGAGAATGCTTTGAATTGGTGGAATCAATTGGTGCAATCAAGGAGGAGAAATTTGGAGAGGCCTATTGATACTTGGGTGGAATTGAAGAGTGTCATGAGAAAGAGATTTGTGCCAAGCTTCTATATCAATTCTCTTTACCAAAGCTTGCAATCTTTGAGGCAAGGATCAAAGAGTGTTGATGAATACTACTCGGAGATGATGTTGTTGATGTCAAGGGCTGAAATTGAAGAAGCTCCACAAGCCACCATGGCTAGGTTTCTTTCGGGCCTAAATAGAGATATTCATGACATAGTGGAGATGCAACAACACTATGATGTAGAGGAGTTGCTACAACATGTCTTGAAGGCCGAGGGTCAAATTAAGAGGAATGGCACTAAGAAGAGTTTTGCATCATCATCTAGCTCATGGAAACTCTAATCAAGAAGGATGAGAAATCTTTCAACAAGGAGAAGGAGGTGGCGCAAAAGGGGGTAAGCCCTAAAACCGATTCTAAATCTTCATCAAGTTCTCCTTCTAAGTCTCATGTTAAGTATTTTAAGTGTCAAGGATATGGTCATTACGCTAAGGATTGTGTTAACAAGAAGGTGACGTTTGTTAATGTCTATGGAGAAATAGAGAGTGAAGATGAAGAATTTAACTTGGGATCAAGTGGTGATGGGGATGATGAAAGGGAAGGTTATGCGCATGATGAGGATGATGATGATGGTGATACACCCGCACTTTTAAGTTTAGTTGCAAGGAGAACTTTGACTGCCTATGTTAAAGGAGATGTGCAAAATCAAAGGGAGAATTTGTTCCATACTAGGATGCATGCGCATGGAAAGCCTAGTAGTGTGATTATTGATGGAGGGAGTTGCACAAACATAGCTAGTGTGTATTTGGTGAAGGAATGATTGCCCACTACAAAACACCCTAAACCTTATAGTTTAGGATGGTTCAATGATAAAGAAGAGACTAGGGTTAACAAGAAAGTTTTAGTTTCTCTTTCTTTGGGCAGGTACAAGGAGGAAGTGCTTTGTGACGTTTTGCCAATGCAAGCATGTCATGTCCTACTTGGTCGACCATGGCAATATGACAACAAGGTGCATCATGATGGTGAGTCAAATCAATACTCTTTTATGTGTGGTAAGCATCCTATTACTTTGATTCCTTTATCACCTCAAGAAGCTTTAAAAGATCAATTAAAAGTGAGAGATGAATTTGCTAGATTGGAATCTGAATTTAAGGCTAAAGAAAAGGCTAAGAGTGTTAGTTCTAGTGTGAATTGTGTTGAAAACAAATCTGATTTGGTTGATAAGCATGCTAGTTCTAAGAAGGTTGCTAAGGAGTGTATGTTAGCTACTAAGAGTGAGATTAAGGATGCTTTGAATGAAAATTCTGTTTTCATCTTGCTTTTGCTTAAAAATACACTTGTGAGCACTAACAACTTGGAAAGAGAACTTCCAAGCAATATTGTTTCTCTTTTGAGTGATTATGTAGATGTGTTTCCTGAGGAAATTTTAGTGGTTTACCTCCAATTAGAGGGATTGAACATCAAATTGACTTCATCGCTGGGGCGCAAATTCCTAATAAGCCAGCTTATAGGACAAATCCTGAAGAAACAAAGGAGTTGGAGAAGCAAGTTGGAGAGCTACTTCAAAAGGGTTTTGTGCGCGAGAGTATTTCTCCATGCGCAGTTCCTGTTTTGCTTGTTCCTAAGAAGGATGGAACTTGGAGAATATGTGTTGATTGTAGAGCAATAAAGAACATAACAGTTAAGTATCGTCACCCTATTCCTAGATTAGATGATATGCTTGATGAATTGCATGGTGCTTGCTTATTTTTTAAGATTGATCTTAAGAGTGGATATCATCAAATTCGCATGAAACAGGGTGATGAATGGAAAACTGCCTTTAAAACTAAGCTAGGGTTGTATGAATGGTTAGTTATTCCTTTTGGATTGACTAATGCACCTAGTACTTTCATGAGGTTAATGAATCATGTTTTGAGAGCTTATATTGGCAAGTTTGTTGTTGTTTATTTTGATGATATACTTGTGTATAGCCGAGACCTAGAGGATCATATTGAGCATTTGCGTTGTGTGCTAGATGTACTTAGGGTTGAGAAGTTGTATGCTAACCTTAAGAAGTGCACCTTTTCCACAAACAAGCTTGTTTTCCTTGCTTTTGTGGTCTCTGCGCAGGGTATAGAAGTTGATGAGGAAAAGATCAAAGCAATCAAAGATTGGCCAATTCCCACCAACGTTGGTCAAGTAAGATCTTTCCATGGCTTAGCCGGATTCTATAGGAGGTTTGTTAAGGACTTTAGCACCTTGGCAGCACCTATTACAAGTGTGATGAAGGAGAATGGACCATTCAAGTGGGGAAAAGAAGAACAAGAAGCATTTGAGATCTTGAAGGAAAAATTAACTAATGCTCCTTTGCTTGTTTTACCTAACTTTAACATTACTTTTGAGATTGAATGTGATGCATCAGGGGTTGGAATTGGAGCTGTTTTGATGCAAGGTGGGAAGCCCGTAGCCTATTTTAGTGAGAAATTGAATGGGGCAGCATTGAACTATCCAACCTATGACAAAGAGTTGTATGCTCTTGTGAGAGCATTACAAACATGGCAACACTATCTTTGGCCTAAAGAGTTTGTGATTCACACCGATCTTGAAAGCTTGAAGTACTTGAGAGAACAACAAAAGTTGAACAAACGACATGCTAAGTGGAGTGAGTTCATTGAGAGTTTTCCTTATGTGGTGCGCTACAAACAAGGTAAGGAGAATGTTTAGCCGATCCTTTATCAAGGAGGTATGTCTTACTTTCCATGCTTGATTCTAAGTTTATTGGATTTGAGTTTATTAAGGAATTGTATGCTAGTGACGTTTACTTTGGTGAAATCTTTAAAGCGTGTGAAAATTCTGGATTTGGAAAGTATTATAAGCATGATGGATTTTTGTTTAAAAAATCTAGATTGTGTGTGCCTTCTTGTTCTTTGCGTTATGTGCTTGTGAGGGAATCGCATGAAGGGGTTTTAATGGGTCACTTTGAAGTTGATAGAACTTATGAGATATTGCATGAACACTTCTTTTGGCCTAAGATGCGATATGATGTAGGAAAGCATGTTTCTAGTTGCATTGTTTGTTTGCAAGCTAAATCTACATCTAAACCTCATGGATTGTGTACTCCTTTGCCTATTCCTCATGAACCATGGACACATATTAGCATGGATTTTGTGTTAGGATTATCTCGTTCTAGGAGAGGTAAAGATTCTATCTTTGTTGTTGTTGATAGGTTTTCTAAGATGGCACACTTCATTGCATGCACTAAAACGGATGATGCCATTAATGCCTAGGAAAATTGTTAGTGATAGAGATGCTATGTTCTTAAGTCACTTTTGGAGAACTTTATGGGCTAAGTAAGGTACTAAGTTGTTATTTTCATCTACTTGTCATCCTCAAACCGATGGCCAAACTGAAGTAGTTAATAGGACTTTGTCGACCTTGCTTGGAGCTTTGATTAAGAAGAACTTAAGAACTTGGGAGGATTGTCTACCTCATGTTGAATTTGCATACATTAGAAGCATACATAGCACTACTGGATATTCACCTTTTGAGATTGTGTATGGCTTTAATCCTTTAACCCCATTAGATTTGTTGAGTTTACCTTTGAGTGTGCAAGTCGACATGGATGGACAAAGGAAGGCCGAATTTGTTAAGGATCTTCATGCTAGGGTTCGAGCTCAAATCGAGAAGAAAACACAACACTACATGAAGAATGCTAACAAAGGGCGCAAGGAAGTCATCTTTGAACCTGGTGATTGGGTTTGGTTGCATCTAAGGAAGGAAAGGTTCCCTGAAAAGAAAAAGTCTAAGCTCTTACCTCATGGAGATGGTCCATTCAAAGTCTTGGAGAGGATCAACAACAATGCATACAAGCTAGATCTTCATAGTGAATATAGCAATGTAAGTGCTACTTTTAATGTTTCAGACTTGTCCTTGTTTGATAGTGATGCAGATTTGAGGACAAATCCTTTTCAAGGGAGAGGGGATGATGCGCCAAGGGCTGATCATGGTCTTGAAGAACACAATGGAGACAATGGAGATCATGGAGAGGATGAGCATATGTGGCAATGTACCAAGGACAAGCTTGAAGATTCTAGGGTTTGTGCAAGTGATGATTCAAGCACCAAGGAGTTGCCTAAGATGCCATTTGATCCATTGAAGATGCCTTTAGGTCCGATGACTAGAGCAAGAGCTAAGAAGTTCAAAGATGCATTAACAAGCTTTGTTCGAACTCATCTTGAAGGCTTGAAGTCCATTGAAGATCAATTGGAGAGCATTGAAGTCGATAAGCATAGGAATATTCCCATCGATTCCAAGCTTTGTACCTTACTTGAAATCGATGAGCCCTAATGCTTTCATTGTGTAATTCGGCCATATGGGCCTTAATTCTATCTTAGATTAGTTAATTATATAGTTTGGACCTTGTTTAGGGTTGGACCTTGTTTAATTAAGTCCAATCCTTAGCTATTTTTCCCATTGGTTTTATTTTAGGATAGTTTCTAGATTGTTCTATGCTAAAACCGCCCTTGACCCTTGCATTCAATGCTAGGTCGGTTTAGGAGGGGTTTTAGAGTAGGTATTGCGTTATCTTGTGCCTATATAAGGGCACCAATATCTCTTGTAAACATAAGTTGAGTTGATTAATAAAATTGAGGTTTATACACCCAAATTGATTATCTTAGCTTCATTGTTCTAGTTTGATCATACTTAAGGGTTCTTCAATCTTGTAGAGTCCTAGCAAACAATTAAGTTGTGATTGCTTAATTGTTTGTGAATCTTGTGATCTTAGGTGTTCAATTGCAGGTCTAATAGAGGGTCTAAGGCCGGCGAGCGAAGGAGGCTTATTTTGTGAAGATTGTCGACATACAAGTCTAGAAGTTTGGTGATTCAAGTTGATCTTTGGCGGGTCTCAAAGGTGGATTTGAACCAAGAGTAACTAGATTCGTATCAATAGGCTTACCATTCCATAAGGAATGAGCATAAAGATCAACCGGATGGCATACTAGGCTACAAGATTAGCTTCACTAAAAGCTATTACTAATTATGCAATAGTTATATATCTAAGCAAATCAAATCCTCAATAAGTATCATCAATTTACTTGTGCTTCATCTACAAATCATAAAGATCTAATAGGAAAACAAACTTCATATAGATAAACAACCAACTGGCTAGGAATCATATTTTTCTATATGAATAAACAAAGAACAAGATATATAAACTTATATTTAATCGATACTAACCCATAAATAGTCTCATCATAATATAGTAAAGAGATCAATGTAACTTACATTATGAGAAATAAGAAAACTACTCACTCATCACTTGAGTGAGAGAATCCATAGCATAAAGAATGTGTTCGGCCTATGCCTTCTATTGTATCTCAAAAACCTAATCTCTATATGAAAACTAGAGAGAAAAGAAGGTATATATAAGGGTCGGCGGCTAGGGTTGTGATGACTCCTAATTGCTTTTTCCTTAGGTCGAATTGGGCTCCTTGAAACTCCTTATACAAGGTCTGATCCAAGTGCAAAGTCCTCATGTAGTGCTGAAGAGGCCAAGATGTTACATGCATTTTGTATTTATTTTGCATGTATTTGATATGTTTTCTATGTTATTTTACCCTCTAAATGGGCGTATTGCACTTGTATGTCCAATTAGAGAGAAAGTTGCAACATGGTCTAAAATGAAGTAAAATGGAGCTATTTGGAGCACAATTGGATTGAAGGCCAAAAGGAGAGCTCAAGATGGTAAATTTCGACCATAGTCCAATGGATATGCTGAACCACTTCTTCAATGTGGTGAACCATGTGTTCATAAAGCTTATGAAAGTTATCAATGGAAGCTTGAATGATCATCAATGGAGATCCAAGAAGACAACTTGAGAAGATAAAGCTCAATGCCGCCTTATGAAGAATATAAGGTTAACCATCTTGTGTTTGTGGTTGCCCATATGATCATACAAGTCCAAGTCGATGCAAGTGTTATGTAGGAAACCATATGTGCTCACATGAGGACTTATGTATCACTACTTGCTCAACAAGGCCGGCTACCCTCAAGGACTTCTAAGTCATTTGCACTCCTAGCAAACCCTAGCTCTAGTTTGCCTATAAATACTCTTGTATTCTGATCAGACCAAAATTAACCTTATTTTTATAGTCATTTTTCTATGTTTTTGGATGTATTTATGCTCTATTATGTTTTATTTTGTTAGTATTTGTGTTTTTCAGTCTTGAAGAGATGAAAAGTGAAAAAATGCTAATTTATATTCTTTTTTGAGTTATTTTGAAGACTTTTGACACAGATATGAGCAAAGACTTTTTGAGTGAAGATTTGGAGAGTCGAAGTTCATGATTGAAGAATCATTGGAATCAATTTTGTGCAATTTGAAGCTATAAAGATCATTGAAGAAAGATTCCAAGGTGAAGAACTAAGAACGAGTTCAAGGGAAGAAGGAAAGAAGCCATGTCATGATCTTATCGACATGGGCATATGAGTAATCTACATGGCGCATGACCAAAATCAGCTGTGCCCACAGCTAAAGTCGGGCTGCCCCATGCCGCACACCAAGTCCCTTTGCCGATGGTGATGATGCTTCCTACTCTTAGTTGGATTTGGATTCTGCGAAGTCTTGGTAAAATGGCCATAACTTTTGATCCAGACCTTCATTTGATATGATTCAAAATGCGTTGGAAAGAAGCTCTGAGATCTACACCTTTTCTTTGAAGCTCGAAACCCTGTTCTACCATCTTCAATTCCGAAATTGCCCCTGAAGTTGCTGTCCAGTATCAATTTTGGGCCCAAGTCCGATTTTCACCCAATAGAAGCCCAATAAGAGTTCTAAACTGACTTGAAGAATAAAGTTAGAGCTTAATTCATCCTAGGGTTAGATGAATCCAGTCCTAAGTTTAATTGGAGTGTTTAGGATATTTTTCCACTATAAATAGCTACCTTAGGTTTAGGTTTTTCTAAGTTATTTAGAGTAGAATAGGTTGGAGAGTTAGGGCTCTCTTAGAGAGAGAACAGCCGCCGACCTCCTCTACCTCTTCCATAGATAAGTTTTCTTTATCTTTTCTTTTGATGCTCACTCAATTCATGAGTGAGTAGTTCTTTTCTTTTCTCCACTGTTGAATTTAATTGATCTCTCGAATTATATCATGGTGAGATTTTGCACTTATATAAGAAATCTATTTTGGGTATTTCTTAAATCTCTATTTTAATCTCATGTTTACTTGTTTTGATAGATTGGAGTCGACATTGTCTTGATAAATTAAGTTTACATTAGCTAAATTAAATTTAGAACGACCAATTCAGATTTAATTGTTTGGTAGCAATTGGAGGAGAACGACCCATTCCTTCCAAGGGATTTAAGGATCAATAAAGAGTTTGATGTGCTATTCTTATTGTTTATTGTGCTTGTTCATAAATTACTAGTTCATAATGTTTTGTTCTTAACAAGATTTAAGCCTCACAAGGGAAATTTTATCTAATTTGGTAATTTAGGATTAAATTCCAAACAAGCTATCCATTGCTTTCATAATCTATATATGATCGTGACGTCAATGACCATAAAATAATCCCCACAAAAAACCTAACTAAATAGATAGGGCAAGTAGGGGTCGAATCCCACAGAGAAGGGTAATAATCTTATCCAAAGAATAAATCTTTTCCAAAAATTACTTTTAAAAAAGAAAATAGGGGATTAATTATAGAGAAAGCAAATTAAACTTAAAAACAAAGCAGAGTAAATTAAATCTAAATCTATAGCAATTATAAAGAAAACAATAATTAAAAGGCATACTTCTTCTCCAATGGTATGAATCAATCAATTTAACTATGGATCCTTGATTTAAAAGATGAATTCAATATTTTACCTTGATGACAACTGGCCTAGAGAGACTCTAACATGTATATTAGGTAAGAGGCCAGTTAAAGCTCAAATACCCCTTTTATTCCTTCGACGATCAATTACTTTTTTAGGGCTTAAAGATCACTTAAAAACAAAGCATTAAGAACAAAGTTTTTCATACATGCCTATAAATAGAACCATACGATAAGCAATTTCTCACCTACCGATAAACTTGTCTCATTGGGTCGCGGTTAAACATCCCCAATTTGCTACCAATAATCAAACCTGAAGGGTTAGAACTAAGTTTGATCTAGCTATAGATCCATCAAATTACCTCTTTACTGGCCATATAAATTAATAAAAATCAAGATCATGGAATAAAACAGAGACTTGTTTACTATCTATCAAAAACAAATATCAAATTATAAGCACAGAAATCTCACCATAATCAATTGATTGAATTCACCAAAGGATAAGAACTATTAAGAATTTAGCTACTCATGGATTTGGGAAAATCCATGAGAGGCATAAGAAAACTTAGAAGACTTGAAGGCGAAATCCTCCCCCTTGAAACCCTAGGGATGCCGCACCTCTCTATGCAAAGAGAGGGTGTCGACACACCTAGCCCTAAAAACTAGAGAAAAACTAAAACTAAAGAAAGGTAGAAAAAGAGAATTATAAGTTGTGTGAAGGTATGTGATTTGTGTTACAGGAGGTGGCTATTTATAGTGGACTAATTAGACTCCTCATAGACTTAGGAAAGGGTCTAGGACGGTTTAGAGGCAAACTTGGTCTTCGAGTTGGCTTAAAAGTCATCCTAGAGTCAAAATCCTTGTGAAAATAGGACTCTAGAAAATTCTGGATTTCTGCAGAAATTTCGACGTCAAATTCAGGCTTGAAGATGGCAGAACTGGGTTTTGGACTTCAAAGGAAAGTTGTAGGTCTCGGAATTATCTTTTCAACGGCTACTCACGGGCCTAAAACAGACATTTGAGCAGAAAGTTATGGCCTTTTTACTAAGACTAACTGAATCCTAATCCAAATAGGACTAGTTGCGGGAAATTACGGGATTTGGATATTTTCTTGGATATAGGCGGCACAAATTGGGATTTTAACTCCAATTGTGGGCTTATATGAGCTGAGTATTATCCCATATAAAATATCCGAAAATCCTTAGCTTCCGGGCTTCTTTTGGGCTTGGCTTCAATCCTTTGCAATTAAGCTCCAAATATCAATTCTTGCTTCTTGAAATAATTCTTCAATGATCTTCAAATCTTCAAATTATCTTCAAACACGAACTTCGAATCTCCAAATCTTCATTCCAAATTGCTAAGTCCATATTTGGGTAAAAAGTCATCAAAATAGTTCCAAAAAGAGTGAAAAACAACAAGTTTCCACTTTTCTTGTCTTCAAGACCTAAAAACACAAATACTTATAAAAATAGGGTAAAAATACATATAAAAATGGTAAAAAAACATAGAAAAATAGCTATAAAAATAGGGTTGTTTTTAGCTCGATCATATTTTCCCCCACACTAAACCTTTGCTAGTCCCTAGCAAACTAGTGTAGAAAAATTATGAAAATCAAAAATAAAGACTCATCCTAAATTTATGCATGACAATTAAATCTATGTTCAAATCTTTTGAAAACTTTGAATGCATGCACATATCAAGGATCAATTCAATCATGAAATTAGAATAACAAAGAATATTAGGAGCACTCAATTCAAAGGATCAAGAAATAGCAAGCATCTTTAATCTTAAGTATCCATAATTAAAGTAGTTCTAATCACTTATCATTCATCACATCTTATAACTACTTCTTTCCATAAGCTTGAGTCTTCATCTTTATCTCCATTACTCAAAGAATTGCATATCATGAATATAAGTTCTAGAAATAATAGAAGTAATCAACAATAAATTCTTATCTCATACTTCAATTATACATAATTCTAAGAAATAAGATATCATGCTATAAATCAATCAATGAATCAAACATCCTTAAAAATTCTAAGCAATCTTCAATCATAATCAAATCAATAACTCAATATATATATGAAAAATTCAAAATTTGTCAAAATTTTTCAAAAAAATTTATGCAATTTCTTTCTATGCAATTCCTATGCATGTAGACTCTCTCCCCCACACTTAAAAAACACATTGTCCTCAATGTGGAATTATATCTCTCTTAAGTGATGGCTAAAAAGATATGCTTAAATTTATGCACTTATCACACATATGCTTTCATAAAACAAAGAGCAAACAATAGAAGCAATAGGCAATCAAAGCAAAACAAGAAAAATTAAATGGAGATAGGGTTTAAGAAAGCTTAGGCTTATGCTTGTATTTGTAAGCTCCATTGGAATCCTTCTTTGTTGTTGTCGAAAACTAAGCTCCTCTTGCTCTTCTTGTATATGAAATCCTAAAAAGAAAAAGAAAATAAAACAAAGAAAAATTAAAGGTTAGTAAAAATATTGGGTTGCCTCCCAATAAGCGTCTTTCTTTAAGGTCTTTGGCTAAACTGCCTTAAAGAAAATTATTCTTCAAGGGTGAAGGAACTTTGGATATATTCCTTCAACAGGTCTTCCATGAATCTACTCTCATCAATGATTTTGATAATTTCAAGTTGAATTTTATCAAGACTTGAAAGAATCAAAGAACATAGAGCAGCACGATATAGATGTGGCATGGCTTGAAAAGCATTTGACCGATAGTGGCACGGTGACGGCCGGTCTTGACTCGGTAAAGATTTGAAGTGGCGCGGCAGTGGCTTGGAATAGCTCGGTGATGGCTCGGTTAGAAGCAGCTATGGCCGGCTGTGGCTCGGTTGTGGCCGGCTTGAACCAGGTCTGGTGCGCGGATGGAGCAGCAGTGGCCGGGCATGGTGCAGAGGCTGTTGCAGCATGGGCCGGATATGGCCGGGCATGAGGCATGGGTGGCGCGGCAGTGGCTCATGCTGTCCGGGTATGCGGCACGGCATTGGCAGGTATTGACCGGCTGTGCGACGTGGATGGCCGGGCTGTAGCCTGGCATGCTTGCTGGTGCGGCACGGTCTTGTCCGGGCTATGGCCGATCACACTTGCTCGGTTTGCTCGATCATATTGGCCTTGAACAGTTTCCTTCGGTACTTTGGCTTGCTTCTTCCCTTGCTTCTTTTTTAGTGATGTAGTATTTGGAATTAGGGAACTTAGCGTTTTAGCAAAAGTTTCCGAGACAAAAAAACATTATCTCTAGTGAACTTTCCAACAGTGGAGTTGATGCAAGACTACTAACAATTTTCTGATCAAAGTCTCTGAATCCTTGGTAGAAGTATCGAATCAATCTCCCTTTGTCATAGCCATGTTGAGGATGATTAGCAGAAAGCTTCTTGAATCTTCTCCAATATTGAGGAAAAGTTTCTTTCTTGCGTTGATGAATGCTTCCTACTTTAGTTTTATGTATAAGAACTATGTCTTGTTTTTTAGATGAAAGGTCTTCTTTGGCATCTTCTTGATGGCTTATCGGTGGAATTTCTTGATGATTGTTGAATTTTAGCTCTTCCTTGACTTCTTTCTCTCGATCTTTCTTCTCTCTAAAGCTGGGGGGTTCAATTGCTTTAGACAAGGCTTCCAATGCTTCATATGCGGCATCAGGAGCTCTATCAAACAAGGGAATATTATCAATGCTATCAACAAGAATGTTATCACCTACTCCTAATCCTTCATAGAAGTATGTAATTAGAATTTGTTGTGTTATGCAATGATGAGGGCAATCGGTGCAAAGCATCTTAAATATATCCCATGCTTGGTAAAAATTTTCATCTTTTTGTAGTTGAAAGGTGACAATCCTTTGTCTTCCTTTGGAAATCTGATCAGGCGATGTCAATGAGGAATCTTCAATGGCTCCTTTCTTAACCCATTTAGAGTTTACAACACAAATAAAATTGTTATACTTCAAATGCAATTGAGATGAAATTCTAGGGTGGATGACTTCACCATCGAATTCCATGGTCAATGAACCATTGAATACATCAATCTTGGTATGAGAAGTTCTTAGGAAAGGTCTTCCTAATAAAAGAGGACATTGATCTTTCGAATGTTCCATATCCATAACAAATATGTCAATAGGAAAAATCAAATGCTCAACTTTAATTAAGATATTTTCTAAAACACCTTTGGGATGTACCAAAGATCCGTCAGCTAATTGCAGAATAACATCAGTAGTTTTCAAAGGACCAAGATTCAAAGATTTATAAACAGAATAAGGCATCACACTTAAAGAAGCACCTAAATCTAGCATTGCATTCTCTATAATACTTCTTCCAATAGAACAAGTAATAGAAAACGTACCTGGATCCTTGCACTTAGGAGGTAAACTCTTTTGAAGCACTGCAGAGACATTAGCTCCGGCACTTACCTTACCTTGTAACCTTTTCTTGTTGGTACAAAGTTCTTTAAGTAACTTTGCATAATTTGGAATCTGTTGAATGGCATCAAGAAGTGGGATGTTGACCTCAACTTTTCGAAGTATCTCCAAAATATCTTGATCATCATCTTCTTTCTTTGACTTCTTCAATCTTGTTGGAAAGGGTGATAAGTGTTCTTTTGAATCCTTAGGCTTGATTGCGGCATTCTCTTTATCCTTTTCAGCATTCGGTGCAGCTTCTTTGTCATTGGGTTCATCTTCAATCTTGATTTCTTTGATAGGCACTTACAATTCTTCTTCTTTGGTGTAGCTTGGCTCTCCTTCATCTTGTGCGGCAAGGGTTGGATAGGGTTCTTCCACCTCTTTTCCACTCCTTAAAGTAATTTCACTAACATTCTCTCTAGGAGGTACCTTTGGTTGCGATGGGATCCTTTGTTGACCTTGTGTCTTGAGATCACTCATCTCCATAGCCAATTGACTAATTTGTTTCCTCATCATCTCCATAGCTTCATTAATTTGTTGCATCTCGAAGGAAACAGCTTGTAAAGATTGAAAATTAGACCTTTGAAAATTCATTGGCCTTCCTTGAAAGTTACCTTGGTTCCTATATTGTTGACTTGGTTGCTCAGGTCTCCAATAAGGTTCAGGCTTCCTTTGATAAGCTCCTTGTATTCCCACAGCATTGACTTCTTGCTTGTTGTCTTCCAAAGAAGGGCACTTATCAGTATAGTGTCCTTGAGAACAAATACAACAAACCTTAGGCACACTTGAAAAATTCGCATGGAACAAATCAGTGAGCATAGCGATTTGCTGATTCGTTTCTTGAAGTTGTTGCTCCCATGAGGTGGAATAGGTAGAAACTTCATTGATTCTTCTTGTATTGCCTTCTCTTGAATAGTCTTCTCGAGATCCAAATTGTTGAGTGTTTGCAGCCATGTTTTCCACTAAACTTCATTGATTCTCCACTTGCAGAATCTATGGAAGATCTGTCAAACGATAGTAATCCTTCGTAGAAGTACTGGATCAGCAACTATTTATTGATTTGATGATTGGGGCAGCTCACACAAAGTGTCTTGAAACGTTCCCAATATTCATGCATTTTTTCTCCATGGTGTTGCTTAATTCCGCAAATCTCCTTCCTTATGCTTGATACTTTATGAGCAAGAAAGTACTTTTCCAAGAACAATTTCTTAAGGCTCGTCCAAGATATGATTGAACCAGTAGGTAGGAGGTACAACCAATCTTTTGCACAATCCACAAGAGTGAACGGAAAAGTTCTTAACATAAATTGATCTTCAGGAATACCTTGAATACTTGTAGATGCACAGGCAATCTGGAAATCAGTAAAATGTCGGTGAGGATCTTCTCCAGGCAAACCATGAAATTTGGGTAAAATCTGAATAAATCCAGATTTTATCTCAAAGTTTCCAGTTGTATCTTGGTATCGAATTGCTAAGCGTTGGGTAGTGACGTTTGGTGCAGCTAACTCTCTTAAACTCTTGGTTGCTTTGGCGTTGGCCATGTCTTCTAATGATGTTGTGACAGATCTAGGAGAACTTGAGTGAGAACTTGAATTGGATGACTCCTCTTCTTGTTGTCGGCTTTGTATCTCCTTCCTTAGTTGAAATAGTGTTCTTTCAGACTCAAGATTGAATTCTAAATCTTCTATACCACTGCTTCTTGTCTTTGGCATGCAACTTCCTAGAAAAATCAAGAACAAAACTAAAAAGAAAAATTAGTAGTAACAGTTCTTAAACAAAAATTAAAAAGCAGAAACGGAAAATAATTTTTTTTTTAAATAACGTAAATCCTAATTTTTTTTAAACGCAACTTTTTTTTTCTTTTAGAAGAAACGGAAAAAGAAAATTTTTAGAGCAGATTAATTCTTGGATTGATCGGACCAAAATTATGCATCTTTTTATGGTCATTTTCCTATGCTTTTAGGGTATTTTATGCTTGATTATGCCTTATATTTGGTATATTTGTGTTTATAGGTGTTAAAGTGAAGAAAAGTGCAAAACCACCATTTTTGTACCTTTTTGGAGCCTTTTTGGATGATTATTCACACAAATATTTTCCAAGGACATTGTGGATGAAGAATGAAGCCAATATGAAGAACTTGAAGAGTAAATTTTATCATCATAAGATTGATTTTCAAGAGTTTGAAGCAAAGGAGCAAAGTTGAGTTTCAAGGCAAGAAGACATGTCAAGTGGCGGACAAGCACTGGAGCACATGTGTCCTGAGACAAACCAGGTGGGGCGCCAGGCTTACCACATGGGCGCCCAGCGCCAGTCGGGGGTGCCACCCAGCTAGCACATGGGCGCTGGCGACATGGGGCCTGAGGCCAACGCCCTGGGCGCACAAGCCATCCGCATGGGCGCCCAGCGGGAGTCGAGGCCAGCACATGCGCGCGCCAAGCATGCCTTCGCGTGTCACTTCCTCTTGAAGCTTCTCCAATTGTTTCCAGATTTGGCGACCTTTCTGTATTTTGGCCATAACTGTTGATCCAGAGCTCCGTTTGAGGCGTATGAGTAGCCGTTGGAAAGCTAACTCCAAGATCTACAACTTTCGTGTTTTGGTCGAAGCCCAGTTTTGCCGTTTTCATGGACGAAAATGCCCCTGAAGTCAGCAGACAGAAACTGTCCTGGGCCTTTTATGCGGGATTGACCTAATTAAGCCCAAATTCTTATTTGGATTAGCTTGAAGACTTGGAGAGCAGCCCAACACGTCCTTAGGGTTTGTTTAAGCTCTAAATTAGCCCTAAGCCACCTCTATAAATACCCTCTTAAGTCTAGAACCCTAGGAATAATCATAATACTTTTCTACATAATTTGCCCTAGTTTTCTAGGTCTTACGCCGTCAAGGAGAGGAAGGAGGCAGCCGGCCTCCAAACATTGTAAGTCTCCATGAGTAGCTAAACCTTTTATACTTCTTTTCCTTAGGTACTTTTGATCAATGAATTATTGGTGAGACTTTTGTTCTTAATAATTTGAGCTTTTTCTGTTTAAATACGTTTCTTATCTCTATGCTTCATCTTATGTGTTCATACTTTGATTGATTTGGTGTACAACATATCTTGAGATTTATGAATACTATAGTTAGATTCAAGTAGCTTGAGTCAAGCTAAAGTTGGTCCAAGTAACAATTGTAATTCTAGGAGTCCTAGGTTCAATGGGATATCAAACCTTGTTGAAATCTTTAGGCCGAGATGGAAATTGACGTAGGGCAAGTTTGGTATTGATTTTATCATGCATGTGGAATAATTAAAACCTAATGCTTGTTATAGGAAGGGGGAAACCTAGATCATAACATTTGAGGTTAATTGCAGTGAGATACGGATTAATCTTTTTAGCACGTTGGAATTAGCATCACGTCTGTTCCTATACCAATTATTTAAATGGAGTTGTTTAAGATATTAAGAGGATTACTTTGTTTCAATGAAAGTTGATGTCTACGTCTTAGGCTATATACCGATTTGGAGTAATTTATGATTCTTAATTGATTGAAATCTAAGCCAAATTTATGTTTAGTGTCCATGATCCATGATTCACTTGATCA
>AWWV01015728.1:0-13685 GCA_001974805.1 Corchorus capsularis | reverse complement strand
AAGAGTAAAAAAAAATGGAGAGTAAAATGGTATCAAGTAAAGATGGTATTAAGGTCAAAAATGGTATTAAACAAAAGAGTAAAAAATGGTATTAAGTAAAGATGGTATTAAGTAAAAAAGGTAAAAATGGTATTAAACAAAAGAGTAAAAATGGTATTAAGCAAAAATGGTATTAAGTAAAAAAGGTCAAAAATGGTATTAAGTAAAAAGGGTCAAAAATGGTATCAAGTAAAGTATGGTATTAAGTAAGAAGGTCAAAAAATGGTATTAATTTTTTTTAAAAAAAATGGTATTAAGTAAAAGAGTAAGAAAAATGGTAAAAGTAAAAATGATAAAAGTAGCAAAAGTAAAAATTGTAATCAATAAGAAGAGGATAATTAGTAAAAATGGTAGTTAATAAAAGGAGAGAAGAGTATGTTAGTTAGTAATTTAGTTAGAGTTAAATGGCATGAATATATTTAAAGATAGAAAGCAACCAAACACAGAAACCCACGGTTAAGTCTAGATTAGTCAGTGTCGTCTTTTGACGGGCGTCGTGGGGGTGCTAATCCTTCCCCACGTGTACCCGACTCCCGAACCTTTAGGACTCTGGTTAGTAGACCGTTTATTAGGTTTAGTGTTATCTTCGCCAAGCCTAGGTTAACATTAGACTTAATAATCTGATAGGTGGCTAATCACACCTAGGTTAAAAAAGATTAGTGGCGACTCCCCGTAGTTAGTTAGTTTCTTTAAGTCGTTCAGCGGTAGGGTTCGGACACTCCTGACCCGGACGTTGCGATAGCTTGGCGACTCCACTGGGGACCGTTAGAGAGTCGAACTGAATACTGGTTTAGTATTAACTAGGGATTGCATAATTGGTTGTTTGTTTATTATTGTTTAATTTTTCATGCCTATGTTTTTATCTTACGCATATGTACCATGCCCATTCATTAATAAAGATGCATTCTTACTTAACTTTACATTTGTTGCCTTTCTCTTGGGGTAGGTTAGTATTTTGGGTTGAGTCTGTTCGGTAAAGGTTTGTATGTTCCTTCACACGTGCACTAATAAACTTGCATTTGCATTGCATGAGCTTACACCAAAGCTCTTACCTATTTAGGAGGAGGCAAAGTAGCTAGCCCTCGTGTGACGATAGTCACCGTGTGGGTTTGTAGTGAACACCTCCACTCAGACTGAGTCCTTTCCAATGAACCCATAGTGGGTAAGGATTGGAGGCCTTGCTAGCCCGAAACGGGCGACAGTAAGGACAGTTTGGGAACCTTTAGAACCAATGAGCCTCACCCAGCATATAATTACCTTATCCAGCCTAAGTAGAGCCAATCCCGTGGAAATAAACCTAGGCACACAAAAGGAACATTTCTTACCTTTACTATTTACTGTTCTTTATTATAGACCATGGAAAGAGGTAATTGTGTTACCTCGACAAATGGACTCCCTGCCCTAAGGGCCCAAGGCTCGAGTTTTCAAAAAACAGAAAATGTTCTCGATGATATAAGGGCACCAGTATATTGTTCAAAATGTTGAATAACTTATTCCTTCATATAGTACTAACTAATTTCTTTTGTTGTTTGCTTTTCTTTGTTCTTTCGCTTTGCATTTTGCATCCACAATAGGTAGATTCATCATTTAAGATAGAGAAAGATGATGCGGGATCAGGACGATTGTGGAGTCTTATGTGCCAGAACATCTAAGGGACAGTCACCCGGTTCACACCTAGCGTAGACATGAGATAGCGCAGAAACAATATGAGGATAATTTAACTGGGGAGTTCCAATCAAAGGTACCGGAGGAAATATACTTAGATTTGAAGCAAAATGACTACACTGAACTTCACAAATTGTGGCTAAAGATGAGGATGTCAGAATCAGAATTTGCAGAAAAGTATGGAGCAGTAGTACAACTTATGGAAGTGAAGGTGGATGTCAACATGATGAGGGGAATGTTCCCGTATTGGGACCGATCATATCGTTGCTTCACCTTTAATGAGGTTGACATGGTCCCCACCATCGAAGAATACGCTCAGTTGTTAAGGCTAAAGGCTATCAAGGCAGGATCTAGGGTTTTCATGAGGGGCAACAAGTCTACAGCAATATCCACCTTGGCATACCTCATGGGTATGAAAAAAGCAGCTTATGATAAGTATTGGAAGAGTAAGGGCTATTTAGATGGATTGGCAATACAGTGCCTTATGGAATTTGTCAAAGAGAACCGAAACACTCCTCAGGGGCAGAATATTATGGCTGTGTTAGTGTATGGAATGGTTGTGTTTCCTAGAGCCCTAGGATATGTGGACTCCTATGAGATTCACTTGGTTGACTCCATCTTAAGAGGAGATAACCCAGTCCCCGCCATTTTAGCAGAAACCATCAGGTCCTTGAATCATTGTCGGCAGAAAGGAGGAAGGTTCCAGGGCTGTGCTCAGTTGTTGACTATTTGGTTCAAAGGACACTTTGAATGCATAGAATCATGATTTACACCACCGATTCATCAGTGGGTGAGGGCAAATCCCATACGGGAATATCTTGATAGTAAGTGGCCTGAAGGCAGGACCAAAGCACAATGGATGAAATTTCTTGGAACCCTCAAAGCTAAGCAACTTAACTGGGTTGCTCCATGGTTCTACACTACTTTTGTGGCTTATTGTTGCGGGCCCAACCCGTGGGTACCTTTGTTTGGGCTATGGGGTGTCACAAGTTACTCTCCCGTGATGGTTAGAAGGCAATATGGAAGTAAATAGTTCATCCCTGCCACTCATGGTCTAAATAGTGTTGATATCCTCTATGGGAAGAGAATTCCAAACAAGAAGCTCAAGAGCTGCGGAAAACCCTTACACAGATGATCTTTGTCAAGAAGGGTGGAAGAAATCCACGGGTGACACCAGAATACCCAGATTGGCATCAGATGAGAGTAAAGGATATAAAGGTGCCTCCCCCTACCGATCTGGAAGCGGCAGTAAGTGAAGAGATGGAGGACATAGTTATGAAGCTGACAATACAGTTGAAAAGACAGACAGATGACATTGAAGCTGAAAGACTAGTCAAAGTTAACCAGCAGCTGATTTTGGAAAAAGAGAAGGCGGAAAGGAGGGCTAGGGAAACGGAGGCCAAGTTGAGAGAAGCAAAGGAGGAAATCAAGGATACAAGGAAGTTGAAGGAGAAAGCTGAAGCTGAGAATTAGAAGCTAAAAGGGGACTTCAAAGTGGAGTGCAAAGAAAGGGTAAGATTGGAAAAGATGAACAAAGCTAGCCATCTTGCAACAAGATATTACAAGGAGAGATTGGATACCGAGAAAGGAGAAACCTCTATCAGAAATCAGCAGATAAAGGCTCTAGATCGCAACCTAAAAAGAACTAAAGAGGAAAATGAAAGGGTTCGAGATAAGTTAGAAGAGGGAAAAGTTAGAGCACAAGCAGCTGAAGCATCCAAGGCCCAGGCAAAGGCAAATTTAGAGTTCCACAAGAAGGCAGCTATATTGAACAAGGAAGAGTTTGAAGAAGTGAATGGGATGCTCAGAAATTTGGAGGAACAATATGCGAAACTCAGAGCTGAATGTTATGACCTAAAAGATCAGAGATTCCTTCAGCAAAGGGCTTATCAAGAGAGGTATGATCAGATTCGCTTTTTGCTTGAAAAGATCCAGATTGGGCTGCAAGAGATAGAGGACATTAGGCATCAGGCTAGGAACGTGCTGCCATGCGTCGCACCATTTGACAAACGCCTTCAACCTGTAGCTGACTTTTTGGATGGCACCATCAACAAATGCATTGAAGCTTTTGCCTATTTCCAGCAGTTCGTGGGGAAACAACAGTATTGAAGCTCTTGTAATAGAGTAGTTATTTTAAGTTTCTCAAAGTATTAATGTTATTTGTGAACAATTTAAGGCCTGTAACTAAAAGTACTCATGGTTTAAGTTCAGACAATGGCCTGTAATTAAATTCCAAGTTTCAGAACAATGGTTACAATTGGCTTGTTGTCAATTAATGAAGAATTTGCTCTCATGGTGTGACGAGACAATGAATCCCAATTTTCTTTTTCTATCTTAAATGATGAATAGGTACACGCATCATGACATCATGTGCATAAAGATAAAAGCCCTGATTGTTAACAAGACTTGTGACGGCCACGGCTTTCGTCCTGTGGGGTTCGGCCCAACCATTGGGAGGGGCCCCATATCCTCATTGCATTTAAAAAATGATAATAATAAGTAATAATAATAAACAATAATAACAATTTTTGACCTTTACCTCAGGAAAGTGACAAGATAGCACCCAAGAAACAGTATCAGCCTACTCGACGGTACAACACTAGGTCTAGTACTAGGAGGATGGAAGACCGGAATGCAGAGATTCAGCGGTTCAAGGAAGAATTGGCACGCCGAGATGAAGAGGCGAAACTCCGAGAAGAGGCTATGAATGCTCAAATGGAACAGATGAGGGGTATGTTAACGCAACTGATGAAGGGAAAAGGTTCGGCAGGAGATACTCAGAATGTGGAAGGTCCAATGGGAGGAATGCCCACAACAAGTTCAGGGACAAATGGAACAGAGAACGAGAATACCAATCCTTTTGCGTTCCCTCCAGCATCTGGTAGTTCACCATTTGTTTTCCCACCACTAACGGGAACCGCAACTACGCCTACGGTGTCTGATACTGCAACGTCTAGCGGCATGCAATTTGCTTTCCCACTACTGGCCAGACCTGTTGTTTCTAATACCTCAATGTTTAGCGGAGCGCAGTTCGCCTTCCCACCGCTGTCAGGGATGTCAACTGGAACCTCTGATCCACTCAAATCTCATGCTGGTATTGTTGCTGCACCTGCATCATCACAACAAGACTACTCATACCTGTTTTCACCTGGGATAGCTGCTACTAGGCCTATAAACTCAACAAAGGAAGACAACCTGAAAAAAGGGGACATAATAGAGGACAGACTGAGGAGCGTGGATGGAATTCAAGACTATGGGATTCCCAATATCGCAAAAACTACTGTAGCAAAAGGAATAGTCATTCCCTCTAAATTCAAAATGCCAGATTTTGAAAAGTACGATGGGACAAAGAACCCTAGGGATCACGTGCTCAACTTCCAGAACAAGATGGCACCGTTTTCCACTGATGATAAGTTCCCAATGTACAGCTTCATGTTTAGCTTGACCGGCTCGGCAATTACTTGGTACAATCAACTGGATCCGAAGAGCATTCAGAGTTGGAGTGACATGACCAAGGCCTTTTTAGCACATTTTAGGTATCTGATGGAGTTGGCGCTTACTAGAGATACTCTGACAAACATGTCAAGAAAGCCTGATGAATCGTTGACGACTTATGGTCAGCGTTTCAGAGAAGTAGCCTTGTTAGTGCCTAGACTTCCGGAAAGGGAGGTGAACTCTTTATTCCGAAGAACCTTGCCTAAGGAGTACTTTAAGGCATTACTCCCGAAGATTACAAAGTCATTCTCAAGCGTAATTGTAATTGGAGAAGCTATGGAAGCTGCGATTAAGGTGGGGTATTTAGATGAGCTGGGTGATCATGCTAAGAAAGGACAAAAGAGGAAGGAAGGAGAAGTACATTCAGTGGGGGAAACAGATTACAAACCCAGGAATCAAGGACAACAATATTACCCAAGGAACTATGGGTACAATTATCGGCCCCGGGGATACTACCAGTACCAGACCAAGCCTTATTACGCCCAGCATCCCAGGGATGTCAGTACTGTTGGTGGTACGCCTTTTCAACCAAGGCCACAGAACCAACGTCCTAGCGCACCTCTGGCAATTCAACAAAAGAGTCCAACAAATACAAGAACACCGATTGATCCAATCCCGTATACTTATACGGAGCTTCTCCCACAGTTGTTACAACAAAATTTATTGCAAAGACTGCCATTCTCGCAGCCCATGCCAAATCCAGGAGCTTGGTATGACTTCAACGCCCATTGTGACTACCATTCAGGAACTGAGGGGCACTCTACTGAAAACTGTTGGAGGTTGAAACTCGCTGTGCAAGAGTTGGTAAAATCAAGGAAGTTGAGCTTTGCAAACATGGCACCAACTAATCCCCTACCTAAACATGGCGGGAATCAGGTAGGCGTAATTGAGAAGTGTGAAACAGTCAAAAGTCGGGTTCAAGAAGTGGTTACTCCGATGGCAACAGTCTACAAAGCTTTAGTGAAGGTAGATATGATAGTCCCTGGAGAATTTGGAGGAGAAGAAATGAATAAGGTATGCCCATATCATGGTTTGGGGCATGAAATTCAGGATTGTGGTGACTTCTTGGAGGAGAAGAAATGAATAAGGTATGCCCATATCATGGTTTGGGGCATGAAATTCAAGATTGTGGTGACTTCAAGGAGAAAGTTCAGAGTTTGATGCATGAAGGAAGGATGGAATTCTATGTGGAAAGCAAGGAAAAAGAGATTGATGTTATTATCGAAGAGCATGTACAACCCTTCATACCAGCTCCGCCTAAGGTCAAGCCTCAACCTTTTGTACCAAGGCCACCAACAGTTTTACCAGCCCATATGCAAAAGCCAGTAGCATCTGTAGTTGTGAAACCCCCACAACCATTTCCTTACACAGATAGCCGCCAAGTACCATGGAAGTATGATCTCAATGTGACTACATCATCAGGTGAAAGCAGTTTGGCTAATGTGTCGGGTGTTGGGAGAATGACTAGAAGTGGAAGGGTATACTCACCTAAGATGGCAGAGCCGGCTCAAAAGAAAAAGGATGAGGCCGTGGTTCCTAAGACCGGTATAAGAAGTTCAGAAGAGGTTGTTAGACAGAGGGAAGAGGAAATTGTCGAGAAGCCAGTATCAGAACACGAAGAATGTGAATTCTTGAAAATCATCAAGCAGAGTGAATACCGTGTAATCGAACAGTTGAACAGGTTGCCTGCTAGAATCTCTATCCTCAGCTTATTGTTGAACTCTGAAGCACACCGAAAGGCGTTGTTAAAGGTGTTGAATCAGTCATATGTATCCCAGAACATCAGTGTCGTCGAGTTGGATCACATAGCGGGTAACATATATGCCCATGGATTCATTGCCTTTGCGGAGAAGGATATCCCCAAAGGAATGAGGAACAGTATAAAGGCATTGCACATCACAGTTAGGTGCCAAAATGTGAGCATGGGCAATTTGCTAATTGATAATGGTTCAGCTTTGAATATCTTACCCCTCAAAATGTTGAAGAGGTTACCGGTAGATGAGGCCTGCATCCAAACCAACCATTTGATTGTGAAAGCCTTTGATGGCACCAGGAGGAGTGTTATAGGAGAGGTGGAGATAACCATCGAAATAGGGGGAGTGCCATTCGCCTTAGTGTTTCAAGTACTGGATATACAACATCCATCCTAGTCATGCTTATTGGGAAGGCTATGGATACATCAAGCAGGGGTTGTTCCATCAACCTTACATCAGGTGGTGAAGTTTCTTACTCCTGAAAAGTTTGTGGATGTCAAAGGGGAAGAGGACTTTGTGGTGGCCAGTGCGTCAGGATTCTCTTATAGTGAACCACCGGAGGGGTCATATGAATGCTCTTTCAGGGCCTTTGAAGTTGCGGAAACTATTCCAATGAGCATGATGGATTACTCTGTTATGAGCATCAGGTTTATGATGAAGAGGGGATTCAAAGAAGGAAAAGGTTTGGGAATGGACTTGCAGGGGATTATAGAGGCTGTTGAAGTACCCACACATGAAGGCCCTTTTGGTTTGGGGTTTAAACCAACTGCTAAGGATTGGGTAGAAGCTGAAAAAAGGATGAAACTCAAAAAAATGGCCAGGATGGGGCATAGAGTGGAAGAGAAGAAGATGAAGTTCCCACCTTTGTATGAAACCTTCAAGTCAGCTGGTTGGGTCAACAATACTGCACCCGAGGAAGAGCCAGGGATTAGGGAAAAGCTGCAGAATCTGGACATCAATGCTGTTACTGATGATACTCTGGAAGAGGAAGATTGCCCTTGGATCCGTGAACTAGCCCCAGGAGAAGTTCTGAACAACTGGGTTGAATATGAAAGAGCTATCTTTGTTGATGATTTAGAGATGTAATTAATCTTTTATACCACCTCAAGAATGTCTATGACAATACCATGTTTTCCTTTCAAAATATCAAACTATCTTATGTTCACCACTTTCTTTAAGTAATGAAATACACTCCAGAAGTTTTATCCATATATTTTTCATCTTTATTTTACATTTTTTTTCATTCATCATTCATTCATTACTAGTTATATATTCTTTTCTTGGTATATATATTTTGTTGCTTTATTTCTCAGGCCGACTGACGATGAATGCAAAGACGCTCGTGACGAGCCGGGGTTCGATTTCGAAAAACCGGTCTTTGCCGACGAGCCTGACAATGAAGACACTGAGGACCAGGCCTTACCCCCAGACCTTTTGAGACTGGTAGAGCAGGAGGAAAAACAGATATTGCCGCATAAGGAGCCCATTGAATTGATTAATTTGGGGACAGAAGAAGAACCAAGGGAGGTTAAAATTGGTACTACTTTGTCAGAAAAAGAGAAACAAGAGCTGGTAGATCTGTTGAAGGAGTATGTGGATGCGTTTGCATGGTCATACCAAGATATGCCAGGTTTAGATTCGGAAGTGGCGGTACATCGATTGCCCATCAGATCAGATTGTAAGCCGATCTAACAAAAATTGAGAAGTATGAAGCCATATATGTTGCTAAAAATCAAAGAAGAAGTTAAGAAGCAGCTTGATGCAGGATTCTTGGGAGAAGCCAAATATCCAAAATGGCAAGCGAATATAGTCCCGGTGTCGAAGAAGGATGGAAAAGTAAGAATGTGTGTGGACTATCGGGAGTTGAACCGAGCTAGTCCAAAGGACAATTTTCCTTTGCCACATATTGATGTTCTAGTAGACAATACTGCTGGGTTTTCTTTGTTTTCTTTTATGGACGGATTTTCGGGATACAATCAGATCAAGATGGCACCAGAGGATAGAGAGAAGACTGCGTTTGTCACGGCTTGGGGAGTATTCTGCTACAAAGTTATGCCGTTTGGGTTAAAGAATGCCGAGGCAACATATCAAAGAGCAATGGTGAACCTTTCCATGATATGATGCACAAGGAGATTGAAGTATATGTCGATGATATGATTGCTAAAACTCGGTCGGTGGAAGAACATTTGGTAAATTTAAAGAAGCTCTTCGAAAGACTTCGAGAGTTTCAGCTTAAGCTCAATCCAGCAAAATGTACCTTTGGAGCTACTTCAGGGAAGTTACTTGGATTCACAGTCAGTGAGAAAGGGATTGAAGTAGATCCAGACAAAGTAAAAGCCATTCAAAATTTGCCCCCGTCAAAGAGTCAAAAAGAAGTTAGAGGATTTTTGGGTAGGTTGAATTACATTGCTCGCTTCATTTCCCAGCTGACAGCAAAATGCGATCAAATCTTTAAGTTGCTCAAGAAGAAAAATCCAGGAGAGTGGGATGGGGATTGTCAAGCTGCTTTCGATAAGGTTAAGGAATATCTATCCAACCCACCAGTGTTAGTACCTCCAGTGAGAGAAAGGCCCGTGATCTTGTATTTAACGGTTCTGGAGAATTCAATGGGTTGTGTATTGGCACAGCATGATGAAACTCGAAAGAAGGAACGGGCAATTTACAATTTGAGCAAGAAATTCACTGATTATAAAGTCAAGTACTTAGACCTGGAGAAGATGTGTTGTGCACTCGCCTGGGCAGCTCATAGATTGAGACAATATATGCTTTATCATACTACTTGGTTGGTTTCCAAATTGGATCCGATTAGGTACGTGTTTGAAAAACCCGACTTGTCAGGAAGAATCGCCAGATGGCAGGTGTTATTATCAGAATATGATATAGTGTATTTGTCTCAGAAAGCCATCAAAGGAAGTGCTATAGCCGAATTCTTGGCCGACCGAGCTAGTAAAGACTATGAACCAGTGCATTTTGAGTTTCCAGATGAAGATTTGATGGCAATATGCCAAGTAGAGGAAGTAAAAGAGGAAGAAGAAACATGGAAGATGTACTTCGACGGGGCATCAAACCTGTCAGGGCAGGGGATAGGTGCAGTATTGATATCCCCTGAGGGTAACTACCTCCCAGCCACGGCTCGATTGGGATTTCCGGCCACGAACAATGTATCAGAATATGAAGCTTGCATTTTGGGAATTCAGATGGCTTCGGACAAAGAAGTAAGGAAACTGGAGGTGTACGGTGATTCAGCACTAGTAATTTACCAAATGAAAGGAGAATGGCAGACAAGGGAGCCAAAGTTGATTAAATACCGGGATTACTTGTTGGAATTAGTCAAGCCCTTTGAGAAGATTACCTTTCATCATGTGCCTAGAGAAGATAATCAGTTGGCAGACGCATTAGCAATTCTCGCGTCAATGTTTAAAGTGGGAACAAACACAGAGATTCAGCCAATCCGAGTTCAGCTGAAGGATTCCCCGGCCCATGTGATGAGTGTGGAGGATGAAGTAGATGGGAATCCATGGTATTTTGATATCCTCCAGTACATCAAGTACCAAAGGTACCCAGAACATGCCACAGAAAATGACAAGAGGGTGATCCGAAGAATGGCAATGGGTTATCTCCTAGAAGATGACACTTTATACAAGAAAAGCAGTGACCAAACATTGCTTAGATGTGTGGGTTCAACAGAAGCCAAGAGGATTATAGAAGAAGTGCATAGAGGTTCATGTGGGAGGCACGCCAGTGGGCACAAGATGGCAAGGTATATTATGAGAGCAGGTTATTATTGGTTGACATTGGAAACCGATTGTATCAAGTATGTCAGAAAATGTCGTGAGTGTCAAATTTACGCAGATCAAATTCACGTGCCCCCAAATCCATTACATGTAATGTCAGCTCCATGGCCCTTCTCAATGTGGGGGATAGATGTAATTGGAGTCATTAACCCTAAGGCTTCAAATGGGCACAGATTCATATTAGTGGCGATCGATTACTTTACAAAATGGGTTGAGGCAGCTTCCTACGCAAGTGTTACTCAAGCAGTGGTCACCAAGTTCATTAAGAAGGAGATTATCTGCCGATATGGATTGCCAAAGAGGATTATTACTGACAATGGATCTAACTTGAACCAAGGATTGGTGGAAGAAACTTGAAAACAGTTCAAAATTGTGCATAGCAATTCAACCATTTACAGGCCTAAGATGAATGGTGCAGTGGAGGTAGCAAATAAAAATATTAAGAAGATTGTGGCAAAGATGAATAAGACATATAAAGATTGGCACGAGAAGCTTCCTTTTGCTCTTCATGCTTATCGGACTTGTGTTAGGACCTCAACTGGGGCAACTCCGTACTTTCTGGTATATGGAATGGAGGTAGTGGTACCAATTGAAGTAGAAATACCATCCATACGGGTATATCGAGAGACTAAATTGGAAGAATCTGAATGGGTTCAAGAGAGATACGATCAACTAAATTTGGTCGATGAGAAAAGGTTAACGGCTTTATGTCACGGCCAAATGTACCAAAAGAGGATGGAGCGGGCATTTAACAAGAAAATACGCCCGAGAGAGTTCAAAGAAGGAGATTTGGTACTAAAAAAGATCATACCAGAACAAGGTGATCCAAGGGGCAAGTGGGCACCTAACTAGGAAGGCCCATTCTTGGTAAAGAAAACATTTTCTGGTGGGGCATTGATATTACAAGAGATGGAAGGGGAAGAGTTTCCCAGGCCTATCAACTCTGACACAGTCAAGAAATATTATGCCTAAAAAAAAACTGGGCCTAAAAAAGAAAGAGGTCGCAAAAAGAGAAATGAAATATAAGGAGGGGTCCAAGTTGAAAACCTGCAAAGGGCGGCTTGGATCCATTGGGGGTCACTTGAGTTGAAAACCGAAAAGGGCGGCTCAAGTGAAGGGTGAAAAAGGAGGAACTTGAGTTGAAAACCCAAAAAGGGCGGCTTAGGTGGAAGATGGAAGGACATAGTCTGTTGGCATTACACTTCAAGAAAATCTCTTAAGGTCAAAAGAGTAAGGTTTGGTCCAGACTGAGTTGGGGAAGACAACATCAAAACCAATTTCGAAGAACCTTCGGCAAACGTCACAAAACCGTCGTCGGAGTATTCATCAACATGAGGTTCTATCTCTTCAGCATGTTTTATTAGTATATGTATTAAATTCCTTGTTACATAAGTTTATCTCTTTCTGTTTCGTACACATTTCTTAATGAAATTTCGAAGTTTTAGTAAAATCTGTTTTCTTTCTGCATTATATTTTGTAAATAAATATTGGTTTTGATTTTTCAAAATTTGTTAAAAATAAAAAGGGGGCATGGGATTGGTCGTTTTCAATTGTTCAAAAAGGGGTATTAGTAAAAGATACAAAGAAACATAAGTCATCACTTGGGGCAAAGAATTCGAAAGTAACAAAGGGGAAGTACCGATAATAGCAAGGGGGCATGAAATCAAGAGAAATTAAGCTAAGGTTGCAAATGAGGGGTTAGGAGAGGAGGTGTTAAGCCAAGAAGTCAGGAGGAGTACAAAGGAGATATACACAACCATGGATTAATTTGGCAAAGGAAATAAATTCAAATACATTTTGCATTGCAATTATCATTAGCATGACGTTATCATTCTAACCCGCATCAAAGCATGAGGTTCAATGCAAATTTTTCAGGAAACTAATCAGGGAATCTATAGGGTTCATAGCTAGGAAAGATTTTGACAAGGCTTTGGTTCAGCGAATCCGATGGTGCAGCGCGTTGTTACTTCAAAAGTTGGGTTTAGGATCGGTTATCCAATTGGAAAGGAAAGGATTATGTGTCTACGTCTTTGCACCTTTGCTAATTCTTAAAAAATGCCCAAACAACCCTTTTGCACATTTCCCAATAATTAACAAACGCGCAAAGAGGGGCAGCTGTTGACACATTATTTTTCGCGTGTTAGGTCCTAATCTCAATTAGCCATGCATTTCTTTTTAAAATCAAGTTATTAGGCCTTGTTAATTTCTTTCCTAAACTCAAATAATTAGTACCCTTTTTATTCTATTTGGACTTCTCTCTTTTCTTTTGAACTTCAGTTTATCTTTTGGGTTTTTACCCTTTAAAGTTATGGGGTGTTTGCACATTGGGCCGTTGCACTTTCTTTTGGGCCTATCCCTTATGGGTATGGGCATGTGGTGCATACAAGAGATGACATGTCATTTTATTTGAAAAAAAAATAATAATAAATAATAATACAGGAATTACATAAATATAATAATGCAGAATTTGCATTCGAAGTAAATCATGTAGTTCAGTTTTCTTCTTTCCCTAATTTGCCCTTCACCAAGCTTCAAATATCTCCACAAGGTTCCTGCAAAGCAAAATTTCAAAGCACAAGTTAGCCATTATCAGAGCTAAAACAGGGATTAAAGTACTGATTAATAAGGTTAAGAGGGCAACTTATCTTTTTTAGACTTGGGGGACCAAGCTTGGATGGTCCCCCCTCGCCACATCAGCAACCACAGTACACCAAGGGAACAAAGCAGGGAGGTTTACAGCAATTAAACACAAGCAAACAAAATGAAAAAAGAGGGTTAGTAGGCTTAATGAAAACTTGCCGACCAAGTCCACAAAATGCAGAAAATTTGTTTCTAAAAACAATCCAGTACAGCAAGGAAATACAGCTCAACTCAAAGAACCTATCTCAGCCATCAAAGGAGAATACAAAACACGAAATATTCTAATCCATTGACCAGG
>AWWV01015727.1:0-19955 GCA_001974805.1 Corchorus capsularis | reverse complement strand
GAATTGAACTTCAAAATCCTTAGTTGTTGTTGCTAGCATCATCGACATCTTTAATTGAAAAAGGGTTGTCGACTTCTTCTAAAATTGAGGAGAATAGCCAAATCGACTTGCTCAATCAATTTTGCTTCCAAAAGTCGACTTCCTTATCGACTTGCCTCTTATGAAGTCGATTTTGCTCTAGTCGACTTCTCTTCTAATCGGCCTTGCTCAAAAATTTGCTTCTTAGCCGAATTTTAAAATTCTCAAATATTGCTTCTTGTGATTTGATGAATAAAGAGAAATAGAGGTGTCTTTATATAGTGATCAAATTCTAGTCCTAAGAGGTTTTAGTTAGAGTAAAAAGTAAGAAACATACCTTGTTTGGGAGTACTTTACCTATATGGAAAAGGTGTTGGCTTAAGAAATCAATTAGGAACTCAATTTCCTAGTCAATATAGGAAATTAAAATCCTAACACACTTTGCATGTAGATGGCATGGCACATGCATGGCATCCTCCTTAGTTCCAGGTTTGGCGTGGCATTGTCCTAGTGCAAGCGGGACATGGCCGGCATGGCTCGGTTCAAGGCAGAGCAGGTCCTGGCGTTAGCGCGGGACGCGGGCTGCTGCGGCTGGTGCTGTCTCGGCATGGAGCGGAGCGGAGCGGCTACTGGTCATGCATGGTCTATGGCTTGGTACTTTTTATTCCTTGGATAAAAATTCATAAAACAAAAATTAAAATCAAAATTGGGTTGCCTCCCAATAAGCGCTTGTTTAAAGTCATTAGCTTGACTCTTCCTTTCTTCGACCTTAAATTGGAAGATAAATGGGATCCTCCAATTCAATTTCTTCAATTAAGGCTATTGTCAATGGCTCGAAGTAAGGCTTGAGTCTTTGCCCATTAACTTTAAATGAATTCCCTTTGACTGGATTAATAATTTCCACTGATCCATTAGGGTAAACTTGTATTATCTCGTAAGGTCCTCCCCATTTGGATCTTAATTTTCCATGATGTTTGATCGAACTTGTAAATAACAAAACCTTCTGACCTTCATGAAATGTTCTTCTTAATATCCTTTGATCATGCAGAGCTTTAGTCTTTTCCTTATAAATTCTTGCATTCTCATAGGCTTCATTCCTAATTTCCTCAAGTTCTTGCAATTGTAACATCCTTTGAATTCCAGCCTTGTCAAAGTTAAGATTGCATTGCTTAACTGCCCACCATGCTTTGTGTTCTAATTCCACAGGTAAATGACATGGTTTTCCAAACACAATTCTGTACGGGGACATACCTAGAGGTGTCTTATAAGCTGTACGATAGGCCCATAAAGCATCTCCTAGTCGCATACTCCAATCTTTTCTTTGGACGTTGACTGTTTTCTCCAAAATCAGCTTCACTTGACGGTTAGATATTTCTGCTTGTCCACTAGTTTGAGGATGATATGAAGTAGATACCCTATGGTGTACTCAATATTTTTCAACTAGTGCTTGAACAATTTTATTGCAAAAATGAGTTCCACGATCACTGATGAGGTATCTTGGTATTCCAAATCGATGAAGAATATTATTCTTCAAGAATTTGGCTACGATCCTAGCATCATCTTTCTCTGTAGCAATAGCTTCAACCCATTTAGAAACATAATCCACGGCTAGAAGGATGTAATACTTCTTGTCTGATGGAGGGAAAGGTCCCATGAAATCAATTCCCCATACATCGAAGACTTCAGCAACGAATATAGGTGATTGAATCATCTGATTCCTTTTCGATATACCTCCAACTCTTTGGCATTGTGGATAGGCTTTGCAATACTCATAAGAATCTTTGAAAAGTTTAGGCCAATAGAAGCCGCATTCAGGATCTTCCTTGCGGTCTTCTTGTGTCCAAAATGGCCTCCACATTCATCTCCATGGCAAAATTTCAAAACGGATTGAGTCTCATTGTCGGGAATGCATCTTCTCATTACTAAATCGGATCCTTGTCTCCATAAGTACGGATCATCCCATAAATAATACTTGGAATCACTTATGGTCCTTCAATTTTTGTCCTCTGCTAAGATCTGAAGGTAGGCGACGAGCAACTAAGTAATTGACAATATCAGCATACCAGGGGAGTTGAGAAACGGCAAACAATCCTTCAAAAGGCAGCACTTCATTGATTGCGATTTCTTCTTCCTTCAATTCTACTTAGGTGATCGGCAACAACATTCTCAGCTCCTTTCTTATCCCTTATTTCGATATCAAACTCTTGAAATAACAAAAGCCATCGCATAAGCCAAGCTTTTGCTTTCTTTCTTTTTCATTAGATATCTCAATGCAGCATGATCGGAGTAGATTATCACCTTAGATCCTAAAATATACGGTCTAAACTTCTCCAAAGCAAAGACAACGGCAAGCATCTCTTTTTCTGTGGTAGTGTAATTCTTTTGAGCAGCATCTAGAGTTCTTGAAGCATAATAGATAACATGAGGTACCTTGTCAACTCTCTGACCTAGAACAGCTCCAATGGCAACGTCACTTGCATCACACATGATCTCGAACGGTAGTTCCCAATCAGGTGGCTTCACAATTGGAGTGGTGGTGAGTGCAGTCTTCAATTTATCGAATGCTTCCTTGCAATCGTCTCCAAATTCGAACTCTACATCCTTTTGTAATAGTCGACACATCGGTGCTGAGATCTTAGAGAAATCCTTGATAAATCTTCGGTAGAATCCAGCATGGCCTAAGAATGAGCGGATATCTTTGACACATGTCGGATATGGCAGGTTCTGTACAACGTCAACTTTGGCTTTATCGACTTGCATCCCCTTTTTGGATACTAGATGGCCTAGAACAATACCTTGTTCTACCATGAAGTGGCATTTTTCGGCATTCAATACCAATTTGGTTTCAACACACCTTTTCAAGATGAGTTCTAGATTGTTGAGACATTGATTGAAGTTATCTCCATAGACTGTAAAATCGTCCATGAAAACTTCCATCTTATCTCCCACATAATCTTGAAAGATGCTCATCATACACCTTTGAAAAGTTGCAGGTGCATTGCATAAACCAAAAGGCATTCTTGTGTAAGCATACGTACCGAAAGGCATGTAAACGTGGTCTTCTCTTGATCTTCAGGTGCAATTGGAATTTGAAAATATCCCGAGTAACCATCCAGAAAACAATAGTAGGCCTTGCAAGCTAATCTTTCCAGCATCTGATCAATGAATGGCAGCGGAAAGTGGTCTTTCCTTGTGGCGGAATTCAGCTTTCTGTAGTCAATGCATACTCTCCATCCATTCTGCAATCTCTGAGGAACTAGCTCTCCATCCTTGTTTTCTACAACAGTGAATCCGGACTTCTTTGGAACTACTTGGACCGGGCTAACCCATTATTATCTGATATAGCATAGATGAGACCAGCTCCAAGTAATTTAAGAACTTCATCTTTGACAACTTCAGCAAGATTCGGATTTAGTCTTCTTTGTGGCTGTCGAATTGCTATTGCATCATCTTCAAGTCGAATCCTATGCATGCATACAGTAGGACTTATTCCTTTGATATCAGCTACAGTCCATCCAATGGCTTCTTTGTGTTCCTTTAAGACTCTGATTAGTTGTTCTTCTTGTAAATTGTTCAATTTACTTGAAATAACAACCGGCAGGGTATCATTATCTCCAAGGAAAACATGTTTCAGTCCTTCAGGAAGCGGTTTCAGCTTGACTTCTGGAGGTTGAATGATAGATGGTAATGGCTTGGGCGTTGGCTCCAGATTGATGTAAGAAATCGTCTCCACTTCTTCGTTGGATGATAGTTCGCTGACAGTCTCTGCTATCTCTTTTGGCATCTCGACTTCTGCTTCTTCAACGTCTTGCTGATGTAAACTTTTGGTGAGGATCACTTCAAGTTCATCTTCTTGGTTGAGTGCTTGTACTTTTTACTAAATAAGTTCCAATTGTGTCAATGGAATAAATGGAATGAATTTCGGCAGGAGCTTCCATTGATTCACTTATGTTGAATACAATGGGCTTCCCATCGAATTCCATGGTGATTGTCCTTCTTTTGCGTTGAAATTCATACTTGCTGCAATTAAAAGCGGTCTTCCTAACAGTAGTGGCATTTGAGGTAGATGAATGTCGTCTTCACTCATCTTCAGGACATAGAAATCTGCAGGAAAAACAAAATCTCCTATCTGCACTAAAACGTTCTCAACTAAACCTTCAGGTTTATGGTTAGTTCTATCAGCAAATTGGATAATAAGATCAGTTTCAAGCAGAGGTTCTATTTTCAATTGCTTATAAACAGAATAAGGCATGATATTAATCAAAGATCCATATTCACACATAGCTTTACCTACGTCATTCTTTCCTATACTACAAGGTATAGAAAAAGAACCTAAACTATTGCATTTATGATGCAATTTCCTTTGATAAGCAGTAGATATATTTTCATCCATGTAAGCATATTTTTCACCGTACTTAATCTTATTATTGCATAATTCTCTAAGAAAAGAAGCGTACCTTGGTACTTTGGCTATTTCATTAACTAAAGGGATATTTACCTCTAAATTCCGAAGTAAATTGAGTTGTTGAGCAAACCTTTGAGGGAATGGTAGTGGATCATACTTAGCTTGCATCTCCTCCATCCATTCTTCTTCTGATTGTTGATGTTCAGCATCAGGCACGGCAGGTACATCTTTCTTGATCTCGGTTGAAGTCTTCATAACTCCTTGAATTGGCTCATCGAACACATCAATGGGTGGTAGTGTTTTAGGAAAATTAGGTGTTGGAATTGATGACATCGCAGGTACTTTCGGCAATTCCATCCAATGCTGGGTTTCTTCAATAGCGTTGATTCCTCTTTTTTGAATAGAAGGTTGTGAACAAACACTCATAAATTCAGCAAACATCTTTGCTAAATTTCCGCATTGAGTAGTCACTTCCTTTAGCTCTTTCCGAATTTCGGCTATCTCTGAATCCTTTGCTGCATCGGTTTCGTTGGTTGTACCAAATTGATGTATATTTTCCACCATAGTATTCAGCAGCTTCCTCGCTTCTTCAGGGGTTTTGAATGTAAGTCCTCCTCCACTGGCAGCATCGACATAAGTGCGATCTTCATAGATAAGGCCATCATAAAAGTGTTGAATCAAAAGTGCTTCGCTGATGTTGTGGTAAGGGCAACTTGCGCAGATCTGGTTGTATCTCTCCCAATATTGGTACCACTTTTCGCCTTGCAATTGTTGACAAGTGTTGATCTTTCTTCTAACATCAGCACGCTTAGCTTCTGGAAAATATTTGTTCAAAAATATTGTCTCCATCTCTTTCCAAGTATTTTTAATAGATTTGGGTTGGTAGTCTTAAGAACCATTCTTTTGCCTTTCCGTCTAATGTGACAGGAAAAGTTCGAAGTTTTAAGTCCTCTTCAGGCATCCCAGTGATTGTAGCACACTTCAGAAAGAAACTTTGCAGATGTTCATGAGGATTCTCATGATGTTCTCCTTGAAAAATCGGCAACATACGGATTACTCCAGGCTTCAGTTTGTAGGACATATCCATGGCTGGATAGTCGATACAAAGGGGCGGTAATTCACAGTTGAAATTCAGCTCTCGTAACGTTTGTGATTGCTCCATCGAATCTATTCTGCAAAACAAAGATGATCAAGTGCAAATCTAATAGAAAATAAAATAAGAGAAAAAGAAAATTAAACACAATCTCCCCGGCAACGGCGCCAAAATTATGATCGTGTCGTCAATGACCATAAAATAAATAATTATCCCAACAATTACTAACTAAACTAGCTAGGGCAAGTAGGGGTCGATCCCACAGAGAGAACGGCTCTTCCTTTTCTCAAACAAAACAAATTAATAAAGAGAATTTAAAGAAGAATTAAAATTAAATCTTAACTAAGTAAATTAACTACGAAAGCAATCAAGAAAATAAAAGAAAACAATTAATCAAAAGCAGTGAATAATATCGAAAATAACAATTAAATAGAAACAACCTCCAACATAGAATTAATATCCCTCTTGACAACAATAACATGGATCATCGATATCTAAAGATTATGAGAACCTTGAATAGCTTGTCGGACTTAACCTAAATTACCTTAATTAGATTAGATTACCGATTAAAGTCAATCTATCCCTTTTACTCTTTCAGCAATCAATTACTTTCTTAGGGCTTAGAGATCACTTAGGAATAAAGCATGAAGAACAAGTAATTTAATAACAAACACAATGAGAAATTTCTCGCCCATTGATTCTTTTCTCTCTTGGATGGAGGATTAATTCACATCCAATTGCTACATAAAATTAAGCTGGAGTGATTAATTCACAACCTAATCTAGCTAATGCTAACTCAATTTATCATGAAAGTGTCGACCCAATCAATCAAAACAAGCAACATAGAATTCATACAGAGATCCAAGAAATACTCAAATAAATTCTCATATAAAAGCACAAAATCTCACCAAGAAATTAGTCAAGAGATCAATTAAATTCTACATTGGAGAAAAGAAAAGATTACTCACTCATAAATTGAGTGATCATCCACAAATAAGAAGAAAAGAACTTATCTATAGAGGAGGAAGAGAGAGGGGCGGCGGCTCCTAGGGTTTTTCTCCTCCAAACCTTCAACTAAACAATATATCTTATGAAGAATAAAATTACTTACAAAATCTAGACCTACGGTGGCTATTTATAGTGGAGAAACAAGGGTAGAGCGGTTTAGGGCTGTCTTGGACTCCAAGTAGGATTAGGTGTCATCCTAGAATAGAATCCAAGTCAAAATCGGATTCTGGAATTTTCTGGATTTCTGCAGAAACTTCACTGGCAGATTCGGGCTTGAAATCGGCAGAATTGGGCTTCAGACTTCAAAGGAAAGTTGTAGTGCTCGGAGTTAGCTTTCCAACGAGTACTCATGGGCTTAAAACGGACATCTGAACAGAAAGTTATGGCCTTTCTACCGAGACTGCGCTGAAAACGGGCTTATATCGCAAATCTACGGGGTTAATGCGGGATTTGGATATTCTTTTGGATATTGGGCCTACAAATTGGGATTTTAACTCCAATTATAGGTTTATATGGGCTAAGTATATTCCCATATAAATAATCCAAAATTCCTTAGCTTCAGGGCTTCTTCTGGGCTTGTCTCAATCCTTTGTAATTTTAGCTCCAATCTTCAATTCTTGCTCCTTGAAATAATTCTTCAATGATCTTCAAATCTTCAAATTATCTTCAAGAAATCTTCAAACACGAACTTTGCATCTCCAAATCTATACTCAAAATTACTTTGCTAATATCTGTGTAAAAAGTAATCAAAATAGCTCCAAAAGTAGTGAAAATAAGCAAATTCTCAATTTCACATCTCATAAAGACTAAAAACACAAATACTTAGAAAATAAGGTATAAATGCATATAAAAGTAGTAAAAAGTATAGAAAAATAGCTATAAAAATATGCATAATTTGTTCTCGATCAACTATAATGAATATGCTGCAACAGTTATCTAGGGAGAAAGTTCCCACTCAAACACATGAACGGAAGATTGCAGTAGCATCTGAAATAGACACAGTAGTTGTGACATCTGGGATAGAGACAGAGAATGTAAGCACAGTACAGGCAACTTTGCCTGCTCCACTAATCAATCCTTACAAGTATCCTCCAGTGGCATCAACAGCAACAAGCGGACCATTTGTGCCTCGTCCTCACTTCGGACTTGGAACTTCATATGTTCCACCACCACTAGACTACTCTTATCTCTATGCTCCTGTAGTACTAGTCGCCAAACCTTCTGATATGTCTGATAGCGATGATACCAAAAGTTTGGGAGGAAATAAAACTTATTTCAAAGGAGTGGAAAATGTGGCACTGGTGACAGATTTAGTCATCCCACCAAAGTTTAAGGTTCCTGATTTTGAGAAATTTGATGGAACAAAGTCTCCTGGAGACCATGTCACCACATATGTTCGTCAAATGCAGCCTCAGAACACGGATGACAAGGTCCTTATGCATTATTTTCAATGGAGTCTTACAGGATCTGCAAGACAATGGTATAACAAACTGGACAGTAGCCAGGTAGAAACTTGGGATGATATGGCTAATGCTTTCTATGCCCAATATAAATACTTGGATGATCTGGCTCATAATAGGGAGTCGTTGCTGAACATGAAGAGGAAGTCAGGAGAATTAATTACCGAGTATGGACAGCGATTTAGAGACAAAGCTTTGCAAGTGGATCAGACCATGAAGGAGTTCGAGATGGGCACCACTTTCTTGAGTACACTACCTAAGGGATATTTTAGAGAATTATATCAGGCAGCAGTGGAATCTTTCACCAAGTTTATAGTAGCAGCTGAGGTATATGAAGCCGGAGTTAGGACAGGTGCAATAGAAGATGCTGAGAAAAAGAGTACGACTAGCCAAAAGAAGAAGGAAGGAGAGGTCCATGAGGTTGAACAAGATAGTTTCAAGCCAAGAAATCAGGGGCAACAATACCATCCTCGCTCATATCAAAATTACGGATACTCTTACCCTTTCCAGCCATACGGACATTATGTACCTCCACAGCAGAACCCATACTATTATCATTATCCTCATAGTGTTAATGCCACAAGTGGAACACCTTTTCGCCCAAGGCCATCTAGCCCGTACTCTCAGCCAACTACTCAGATTCAAAATCAGTTCAACACCCAACCGGCCCCTCGCCCAGCCAAAGAGAGGATCCCTATTGACCCGATCCCTTACACCTATACTGAACTTTTACCTCAACTGTTGCAACAAGGATTGCTAACAAGGTTGCCATATCAGCATCTTATTACGCATCCACAACCGGCATGGTATAAGGCCAATGCTCACTGTGACTATCACTCTGGGTCTGAAGGACATGCTACTGAAGATTGCTTAAAGTTAAAGTACGCGTTGCAAGAGTAAGTGAGATCTGGAATGTTGAGTTTTACTTAGGCTAATCCTGCCGAATCATGGAGAAAAACAAGTGGCAGTGGTTTGGACTGGAGAATTTATCAAAGGAAAGATTCAAGATGTTTTTATCCCCATGTCTAAGGTTTATGAAGCTTTGGTGAAGGCAAATATGATAATTCCTGGAGAATTTGGTCTTGAAGAAATGGAAAGAGTCTGCCCATATCATGGTTTAGGGCATGGTATTCATGAATGCTGCAGTTTCAAAGAACAAGTACAAAGGTTAATGGATGCTAGGAGGATAGAGTTCTATATTGAGAGGGACCTAAGTGAAGTGAATGTTGTAATTGAGGAAACGTCTCAACCTTTTGTGCCAGCTCCACCTAAGGTGAAACCCTTTCAACCATTCGTACCAAAACCACCTTCTGTTTTACCAAACCACATGCATGGGTCTATGGCATTTGTTGTTGTGACACCTCTGCAGCCATTTCCTTATACAGATGACCGCCAAGTGCCATGGAAATATGAGTTCAACATCACTACATATGCTGAGGAGAGTAGTTCAGCCAATGTAACTAGTGTTGGTAGGATAACCAGAAGTGGAAGGGTATATTCACCCGAAGTGTCCGAGGTTGTTCAAAAGAAGGGAGAGGAGAATTCAGTCCCCGTTAAGCTAATAAAAGAGTTTGGAGAATGTAAACACCCGATTTTACACTCAGGGTCATTACGGAAAATTCGGAAAAAATTGCTTAGTGAAATGGGCTTCTTTTTTCTCACCCTCTTTGTTTTGGGCTTTTGGACCAAATTCCCTTTAATCCTCTCTCACTCATTTGGTTTGGACATCCATTGCTTTTGGGCCTTTTCTAAAGCCAAATTGGGCCTTTGTCTTTTAATCCCATCCATTTTTGCTTTTGGACTTTGTACTTGGTCTTAACTTACTTGCACCTTCTTCGGTTATTGATTTTGGGGCCTTGAAGGCCAAATTTTGGTCTAATAGTAAATCAAACTCATTTCATTTATTTTTATTATTACAAAAAAAAAAACAAAAACAACAAAAATGGCATAAACGAAAAAAATTGTTTATCTCCTCTGACTATAGTGCATGCCCTTCTCTTTTTCCACCATCTCCTGCAAACAAAAGCAAATGAGATCAGTTAGAAGAAAAACCAAGCAAATAAGACAAAGACAAGTCTTGGGAAGCAACAAAATGCAGGATTGCAATAGCACACTCTACAAGCACACCAAGAAAGTCAATTGTCAGGGGCAATATTAGGCCAAATGATGAACAGAGAGTTGAAATCAGACAAGATCAAGCAAAGACAGGAAATATTGAGACTATTCATGCTTGAGCATGCATTAACAGGCCTAGGAACAGTCCTAAACAGTCTAAATCTACAGCCACAACCACAACTGCACCCAACTTGAACTTGGCTATAAAATGCTACTTTTTTTTTTCAAAAAGAGGAGAACAAAAAAAATCACAAGAGGAGAACAAAAAAAATCAACAACCCATCTTTGCTTCATTTCACTTTCAAGAAAACAAAAAAACCAAAAAAAAAAATGTTTTCATTAGTTGCCTAATTTCTAAAGCAAAAAAAACACAAGAGCATGTCCTTTTAGGAAGTTAGAAAACAAAAAAGAGACTTTTTCTTCTTATTTTCGAAATAAATAAAAATGGAATTTAATAGTCAAAAGAGGGTTTCGGGTTAGTGTAGATCTAGAAGTTTAGAGGTGGATTTTTGTGATTTTGAGGTTAGATTTGGGTTTGGGAGTAAAAAAGGAGATTTTTGGTGAATTTTTTGGAAATTTCCGGTGACCGGAAAAGTGACCGACAGTGGCGGTGACCGGCGTCGGTGGGTGGCTGGCGGCGGAAGTGGTGGCCGGCGGTGGTTGGTTTCCGGGTTGGGTTGGATGTTCTTGAAGTGTTCTTGAGGTGTTCTTGGTGTTCTTGGTGAAAATGCTTGTTTGATCTTTTTTTTTTGAGAAAAAGTTGGAAATTTTGTATTTGTTCTTGGTGTTCTTGACAAAAGGGGCATTTTGATTCATTTTGGGGTTAGTTTTTGGGTTATAGGTGTTTTTCTAGAGAGAAGTTAGAGGGTTTAGGATTTTAGAGAGAGAGAGTAAAAATGAAAAATGAAAAAATTGAAGGAGGAAGAGGCTATTTATACTAAGTGAGTTTGAGCGACCCGAACTGGCCCACCGACCCGCATCTTGACCTGTAGGCCGACCCGCTCCATTTATTGCGGATTAATTGCTTAAAATGCCCTGAACATTTTGCCTTGTTTCAGGTAAGTCCCTCCACCTTCATTTTATGTTGGTTTAATTTATTTACTTCATTTTTCTTGCAATTTGTGGACTATTTATATGTTTGAGTAACCTTAATTAGTCTTTATTAATTAGACATCATTTATAAAAAAATAAAAAAATAAAAAGAAAAAGAAAAAACAAAAAAGAAAAAATAAATTTTGTCCTTAGTATGTAACTTGTAGGAGTTAAGACTAAGCAACCTTGGCTAATTTAGTTTTAGATGCAAAATTAATTAGAAATGGTGGTATTTTAGAATTTGGAAATAAAATGGTTAGAAATTAGTGATTTATTAACTATTTTAGGAATTAAATTAATTGGAATTAGCACATAATTAGTATTTTTCATAATTAATTAGGAACTTCATTTGCACCATGCATCATTGTTATATGCTATTGATCATTTTGTAAACGGCCACTTATTTCCAACAATGGGGTCCTTGGAAGGGATTTTCTAGGTCGAGACCGCTTTATAAATCGTCCCATTGGTTGGATCACGATTTATGAAGTGGCCTCGGTTAAGTGTCTTTTTACTTAATGGTCATTCATGAGTTATAAAATGGCATTCACGTGAGTTAAATAAATGGCTAATGAACATTTATTCCGACGATGGGTATCCCCGAAAGGGATTCTCTAGATCGAGATGCCGCGTAAACTACACCGGTGCACGAACCGTAGTTTGCGTTGGATGTTCTCGGTTAAATGTTCATTTCTGCTCAATAAATTGACGGTCCATGCATCATTTGCATCATGTTTAGAGGACCCACTTTAATTTTGGAATTTGGCTAAGCAAAATTAGTAAGAAAAACTCAAAAAAATTCAAAAAAAATAAAAGATAAAAAAAATGAAAAAAGAAAAGGGATTAAAAAATTGAAAAAAAATGGAAAAAGGGATAAAAAAAGGGGGAAGAATAAAAGGTTCAAGGTTTAAGAAAATACCAAAAAGATGAGATTGGACTAAAAGCAATCAATTTAGGATGCATGTGCATTAGATTTGGTGTGTCCCTTGCCAAGCTCAAGGTGCATTAGGTCTAATAATCAGTAGGTGGCTAATCACACCTAGACAAAAAAGATTAGTGGCGACTCCCGGTCAATTCAGTCGTTGCGGTAGGGTTCCCGGACCCGCACGTATCGATAGAGAAACATCTAGAACGGGAGAGGAAAGAGTTATTGAAAAGCCAGTCTCTGAACACGATGCATGTGAGTTTCTGAAAATTATAAAGCATAGTGAATATAGTGTGATTGAACAGCTGAACCGATTGCCTGCCAGGATTTCTATCATTAGCTTGTTGTTGAATTCAGAAGCACATAGGAAACACTTTTAAGGGTTTTAAGCCAGTCTTATGTATCACAGAATATCAGTGTCAATGACCTAGATCATATGGCTGGAAACATATCTGCTAGTGGTTTTATCACTTTTTAGATAAGGAGATCAAGGAAGGTATGAGGAACAATATCAAGGCTTTGCACATCTCCATAAAATGCAAGAATATGAGTGTAGGCCATGTCCTTGTTGATAATGGCTCAGCTTTGAATATAATGCCACGGAAAATGTTGAAAAAGTTGCCAGTGGAAGAGGCATATATTCAAACCAATCATATGGTAGTGAAAGGATTTGATTGTACTAGAAGGAGCGTGATTGGGGAAGTAGAAATTCCAATTGAAATAGGATCAGTCCTTTTTAACGTGCATTTTCAAGTTCCTGACATAGATCACCCATCCTACTCATGTTTATTGGGAAGACCTTGGTTACATTTGGTAGGAGCTGTTCCTTCTTCTTTGCACCAAATGGTGAAGTTCTCTACCCCAGAGAAATTTGTTGAAAGTACATGGAGAGGAAGACTTTATGGTTGCAAGTATGATTGACTTCTCCTATGTTGAGCCACCAGAGGAATCATATGAATGTTCCTTTAGAGCTTTCGAAGTGGCACAGATCATTCATAAGAGTCCAAAAGATTATCCTGTTTTAACTCTTCAAGTGCTGAAGAAAAGTGGGTGGAAAGAAGGGCGAGGCTTAGGGAAAAACTTGCAAGGGATTACTCATGCTGTCAACATACCAATCCATGATTCCATCTTTGGATTAGGATTTAAGCCAACTGCAGAAGATTGGGTTGAGGCTGAAGAAAAGAAAAAGCAGAGGAGACTGGCCAGAATGGGAGAGAAAGTGGAAGAAAAGAAGATGGAGTTCCCACCGCTATTTGAAACTTTCGTTATGCATGATGGATAAATGGTGCTGCACCCAAAGAGTCAGATATTGAAGAGAAGCTTCAGGGTTTGACCATCAATGTCGTTACTGAGGAGATGCCAGAAGAAGATAATTGCCCTTGGATTTGTCAATTGGCCCCTGGAGAAGTTCTGAACAATTGGGTGGAATATGAGAGAGCAATTCATGTTACTAATCTAGAAATGCCAATTGATGATGAATGCAAAGACGCTCATGACGAGCCAGGGTTCAATTTCGAAAATCCAGTGTATGCTGATGAGCTTGACGATGAAGACACTAAGGATCAGACCCCACCCTTAGACCTTTTGAGATTAGTTAAACAGGAGGAGAAGCAGATAGTACCGCATAAGGAACCCACTGAATTGATCAATATAGGGGCAGAAGAAGTGAAAATTGGTACTGATACGAATCTAGTTGTATTAGATTCAAATCTACCCTTTGAATATCCACCAAAGTCGACTTGAACTTCTTCAACTTCTAGATGTGTATGTCGATGACCTTCACAAGGCTATTTCTCCACTTTCGTCGGACTTAAGCTCTCAATTAGACCTGCAATTGAACTCTTAAGATCACAAGATTCACAAACAATTAAGCAATCACAAGCTAATTGCTTGCTAGGACTCTACAAGATTGAAGAACCCTAAGTTTGCTCAAACTACTCCTTGTTGATCGGTCGTTGATCAAATCACAAGATAATTCCCCACAAACCAATAACTACTAGCTAAGGCAAGTAGGGGTCGAATCGACAGGGAGAGAGGATAATTTCTTTACTAATCAATTATGTTAAAAAGAGTAATTTTGAAAAAGAGATTTTGGTGATTTTAAATTAAAACTAACAAAACAAATTAAGAGTAAAGTAAATTGAGTAATCAACTATAATAAGAAAGCCTCCAATATAGAATCTATTTCACCCTTGACAATATTAACATGGATCATTGACACCAAACATAAATTCAATATTAATTGTCAATCAATTAAGCATCATAAATCATTCTAAATAGTATATATCCTAGGACGTAGGCTTCAACTTTCCTTAGAACAAAATAATCTTCCTAATATCTCAAACAACTCCACTTGAATAATTAGTATAGGAACAGATGTAATGCTAATCCCCACATGCTAAGAAGATTAATCCGCATCTCGCTGATAATCAATCACAAATTTCAAATTGCGGGTCTATCAAACCTTAGAACACGCATTAAGCTTTACTTATCCACATGCATGATAAATCAATACTAAACTTCGCTACATCAATTTCCATCTCGGCCTAAAGATTTCAACAAGGTTTGATATCCCATTGAACCTAGGACTCCTAGCATTCAATTGTTACTTTGACCAACTTTAGCTTGACTCAAGCTACTTGAATCTAACTTTAGCATTCATATTATCAAGATAAGTAGGCCTCCAAATCCATCAAGACATGAACACATAAAATGAAGTATAGAAATAAGAAACATATTCAAATGGAAATCAAATTATTAAGAACAAAAGTCTCCCCATAAATCTAATGTCAAGAGATCAATAAGATTCTACATTGGAGAAATAAAAGATTAGCTACTCATGAATTGAGTAGCCATCAAAAGGAATAGAAAAACCTAGAGTATGGCCGGCGGCTCCTTGCTCCAATCTTCAACCTAATTCGCCAACTCCTTTTCTAGAGATAAAGAGTGACTATTTATACTAGAGACTTAGGGCTAACTTAACCTAGGACAAGATAGTAATTTAAGCTCATTAAACCACCTTCAATTGGGTTTAAATTCGTCCTCCAGGTCTGGACTAACTCTTAATACCGAATTAGGGTTTATCAAATCATCTTGGGCTTTTCAAAGTCCAGCATGTCTCCAGAAACTTCAGGGGCATTTTAGTCCACGATAACGGCAAAACTGGGCTTCGACCGAAACACGAAAGTTGTAGCTCTCGGAGTTATCTTTCCAACGGCTACTCATACGTCTCAAACGGAGCTCTGGATCAAAAGTTATGGCCAAAATACAGAAGGGTCGCCAAATCTGGAAACAAGTGAAGAAGCTTCAAGGTGAAGAAACGCATGGCTGCTTGTGGCGCGCGCATGGCATGACCCCCGACTCCCCCTGGGCGCCCATGTCGATGGCTTGTGCGCCCAGGGCGTTGGCCTCAGCCCCCATGTCGCCAGCGCCCATGTGATTGCTGGTGGCAAGTCTCGACTAGCGCTGGGCGCCCATGTGCTATGCTTGGCGCCCCATGTGGTTTGCCTCGCGACCCATGTACTCCAGTGCTATGACAGTTTTTGACATGCCTTCTTGCCTTGAATTTCAACTTTGCTCCTTTGCTTCTAACTCTTGAAAATCAATCTTATGATGATAAAATTGACACTTCAAGCTCTTCAATCACGATCATATTGGCTTCATTCTTCCTCCAAATTGTACTTGGAAAATATTTGTGTAAATAATCATCCAAAAAGGCTCCAAAAAGGCACAAAATTGGTGATTTTGCACTTTTCTTCCCTTTAACACCTATAAACACAAATATACCAAATACAAGGCGTAATCAAGCATAAAATACCCAAAAAGCATAGGAAAATGACCATAAAAAGATGCATAATTTTGGTCTGATCATATTTCCCCCACACTTAAGCTTTGCTAGTCCCTAGCAAACTAGTACACTTTTCTCAAAAGAAAGGGTAAACAATTTCAATTGCACATACATATCAAGAAATAATCTAACCATAAAGTTAAGAGAGCAAAGAATAATGAGAATACTTAATCTCAAAATCAAGCAATAACAAGCATCATCATCCTTAAGTAAACATAATAAGAGAAGTTCAATTCAATTACCATCCTCTTCTTCACATGACCATCACGAACTATAAGCTTATGTATATATCTATTTCCAAAGAAAAAGTACTATCATGGATATTAATCAAAGATTAATGAGTTTAGAAAAGGTGACTCACTTTAAAGAGACAAGGTTACTAACCTTAGAAGTGTCCATGGGTTGGGGCTACTAGCTCCCTTTATTTTGAGGTTACTAACACTCATTTTTATAACAGGGACAATATTTCCGCAATTCCATGCCTCTTATCCTCTTTCCAAGGGTTACTAACTCCTTTTGTTAAAGAAAAGAGTGACAACAATGGATTTTTTTTTTAAAAGCAAAAATATCTCTTCTCCTCTCTTCATGAAAGCACTTCGTTTCTAAAGATGTAGCTACCCTTACTACCCCCACACTTATGTTTTGAAATATCCATGATATACCTTCATATTTGTAATCAAGAATCAACACAAGTTCTAGAAGTAATAAATCACGAAAGCATTGGATAAATAAGCTTATATCACAATCTCAAATTATACTTAATTCTAAGAAATAAAATGCATGATAAAACTTAATCAAAGATTAAAGTATTCTTAGCATTCTAAGCATCAATCTTTCATAATTAAACTAATCACTTAACATGTATATAACAATTAAAATCGAATTATCCAAAATTTCAAGAGGTAAGGAACTACCTAACCAATTCCTAAACCTAAAGTTAATACTAATCTAAACATGCAAAAATTATTCCACTTTCGTAGTTGTACGGCGGCACTTAGCTCGTGACGCAAGCCATTTCAACCTAAGACTGAAGGGGTACTTAGGAGGTGTTATGTCACCTGAGGGTTTACTTAACTAGAACGATACCCACAAACATTTTATTCATTAAAACTAAGTAAACTAAGATGACTAATATATTAAGCATTCACCTATTTCCTCCCCCACACTTAAATTCAACATTGTCCTCAATGTGAAAGTAGACAACAAATCAACCAAATAAAGATGCATGCGAAAATTAAAAAGTTAGGGTTGAGCGGCATACCTTGTATGGTTGATGAAGTTGCAACTTAGACTTAAAAACAATAATGAAATTAAAAGGGAAAAAGGGACAGGGAAAAACTTAATTGTCTTATTGATAGAAAAAAATAAAAACATGCTTAAAATAAAGAACTACTACCTAAGTGCATAAAAATAAAATTAGGGTTTCTAAGGTTTAGGTTTAGAGAGGCTCATCGATAGCCTTTTCCATAAGCTCAACAAATTCCTCCAAGCTTTGGACAATGCCATTAAGTTCCTCTTGAATTTGCAACACACGATCATGGATGCTCTTGATCTTGATGAAAACAGGATGAGTGGTTGACTCTTTGCGTTCTTCCTCTTGCTCAACTTCATCTTCATCATCCTTGGACTTACAATTTAGGTCTAAACTTGAGTCAGATTAGAAGAAATTGAAACAAAAGACTTTTCTTTTACCTCTTCAACCCTTGGAAGGTTGGTCATCAAAGGCATAGGCGGTGGAACACCTCTCTCAACCTTACTCATGGAAGCAACAATAAGTGGTGGTCTCACATGATTGTAGTGAGAGGAGGATGCAGCATGAGTGTTGTATGGGGCATAACGGCTTGGCATGGGTGGAGGGCGGTATGGAGGTCGATAGGGTTTCCTTCCATAGCCATCAATGCGCGGCATATTACTCCATGGTGCAGGCCTTGCTCCCATCCATGGCTTGGATCTCCTTGAAGGTTCTCTTGGGTAGTGGTAGCAAGATTGTCCAAAGCGAGGTCTTTCTCAAGAGAAAAACTTAGCGGTTGGCATGCCATCATCATCAATTTCGGCATTCTCCCTCTTCACTTGCTCCTTATATGCGGCCTTGACCTTCTTCCACATGGCTTGAGAGATCATTCGAGCTTTAAAACCGGGCTTGGAAGCTACCTCTTCGGCGGGAAGATTGTCCACCATGGTAAGGATTTCGCGACAATCCTCTCTTGTGAATCGGCCTTCGAAATTCTCATCATACAAGCTCCCATAGTTCTTGAATTGAGCTCTCAAAGCTTCAAATTGCGCTTCAAAATCAGCCATGTTGCTATGTTTGTGTCGACAAAAACAAGTGAACTAAAGAAAAATTCAACAAATCTACACAACTCCAACGACACTATGTTAGTTTTCTCATCTCAATTCTTCCAAATTTAAAACAAATATGCAAATTGAAAGCTTAATATCTAAAGAATAAATGTGGAAAATTAAATTGAAAAAGAAAAGAAGAAATTTTACCTCTAAGGCCGGCGGTAGTGATGTGAAGAAAATAAAGGGGTGGAACTCCCTTTATATAGTGAATTAATCCTAGTTCTAGAAGAATTTAACCTAGACTTGGGGAATAAGCAAAGGAAATTACCTAGGAAACATCTAAAAATAGTCCAAACCTAATTTGGAAAGGGAAAATTTCGGATTAAAGTAGTTTAAAATCAAAATCCTAGTCCAATTTGGAATTGGATTTGTGCTGACAAGGCATCAGAATAGGCTGGGGGTCGTGTGTTGCGGCGTGGGCGCTAAGGCTTGCGGCTTGGGCGCCCAGCGGCAATCGAGCCTTGGCTTGCTTAGCGCTGCTCTCTAGTCGACATGGTTCCTCCATGTTTGTACATGGGTGCTCAGTTATTTTATATGGGTCCCCATGTAATCACACATCTTCAATTCCTATTTTTACTTAATCCATAAATGTAAATTCAATTAAAATTATAAACATAATCAAAATTGAATATAGTTCCCTTGCTTCCTCGGTGAGCTTAGGTCTTAGAACCCTACAAAAACGAAAAACACAAAAATATGAAAATTAAAGGTTAGTCAAATTTAAATTGGGTTGCCTCCCAATAAGCGCTTGTTTAAAGTCTTTAGCTTGACTTTCCCAATATTACTCTTCATAAGGAAGGTAGATTGGATCTTCCAAGCTTATTTCCTCGATCCAACATGTTCGCTCTCGCTCCAAAAATGGTTTGAGGCGTTGTCCATTAACTTTGTAGATCTCAGAATCACCAATTTTGCGTATGTCGACGGCTCCACTTGGATAGACTTTGACAACTTCATAAGGTCCACACCATCTTGATTGTAGCTTACTAGGGAATAATTTCAACTTGCTATAGTATAAAAGAACCTTTTGCCCTTCATGAAAACTCTTGTGTAGAATTCCTTGATCATGAATTGCTTTGGTCTTTTCCTTATAGATCCTTGCGCTCTCATATGCATCATTCCTAATCTCCTCGAGCTCTTGCAATTGAAGTTTCCTTTGTAAACCAGCTTGATCCAAATTGAGGTTGCATTGCTTCACAGCCCACCATGACTTGTGTGTTAATTCCACAGGTAAGTGACATGCTTTTCCAAACACAATTCTATATGGTGACATACCAATTGGTGTCTTGAAAGCAGTCCTATAAGCCCATAAAGCATCATCTAATCTCAAGCTCCAATCCTTTCTATTCACGTTCACAGTCTTCTCAAGGATTTGTTTCACTTGACGATTAGATACTTCAGCTTGACCACTAGTTTGAGGGTGATATGAAGTGGATATCTTGTGTGTCACTCCATACTTCTCTACTAATGATTGTACAAGTTTATTGCAGAAGTGAGTACCTTTGTCACTAATGAGGGCTCTTGGAATTCCAAATCGGTGGAGGATGTGCTCTCAAGATTAACCACGGTCTTTGCATCATCCTTTTCTGTTGCAACAGCTTCAACCCCACTTGGAGACATAATCCACAGCTAACAAGATGTACACTTTTTTA
>AWWV01015722.1:0-15320 GCA_001974805.1 Corchorus capsularis | reverse complement strand
GAAGTAAGGGGAAAACAGGAGAACTCTTAAGGGTTTTGTTTTTTTATGGCGCAGGAAAAAAAATTACATTGTTTTATATATATATACTCTCATATCTGTGACAGATATCTGTCACAAAATACTGTTACTGCTGATTTAGTAAAAAATAAAAAAAAATTTAATTTCCAAGGAAAAAGAAAATGGCGCCTATTTTTTTTATTAAGAAGAAAATGGCGCCTATTTTTCCCACTCATTTTTTCCCCAAAATTTTTTGTTACAACTTAGTTAATTATTTTGTTACTAGTATCTGTTACAAAAAATAAAGTCAACGTATTTGGCTTGACTTTATGTTGACCGAGATTGCCCGAAATTGAAATCGGTTACTGTTTTGTCACAGATGTGGTCACAATGTCCTGTAACCAACAATTGTTACAGTAATTCTGTTACAACTTTTGGCGCTTTACATATTTTTCCCGCTCAAACAATATTTGTAACCGAATATTGTAACCGACTAGAGCTTTGTTACAAATTCTGTTACAAAGTAGTCACAAACTCTGTTACAAAGCAATCAAAATCTATTTTGAATTATTTTACCATCAATTTTGTAACAATTTGGTCACAAATCTGTCACAGTTGCCAAAATTTTGTAACAGAATGGTTGTGACAGAAATTTTCCTATCACTGTTGCCTCATTTTCTAGTAGTGATAGGAACGTGATTTTCCCCTGATAATCAATCAATTCTTCTACTTCTTCCTTGGATGTTCTTAAGTGGATTAGTTGTATCCCAAATACAACTTGTTTGATATCTCAAGCAATATTGTATTTGAGAAAGCGTGGCGCCTTTAAGTCTTGTTTTCTCTCTAATTTCAGAAAATTTCTAACATCACTTGCCTTTGTCAATGAGACAATGACTCTCAGAATTTCGACATGATTCGTGTTATCAATTTCTTTTCATGTTCTCGAGACAGGAAAAGCATATGCAATGTAAGTAGTTGTTTCTAGAAAGGGTAGTAAACTAGAAATATGTTTACTAGACAAAAGTTATAGTTAAGGCTATGGCTATGGCAAGAGAAAGGGAAATTAAGAATAATTACTGAGTTTAGGCCCAAATTAAAAATTTATTGTTAAGGCCAAAAAAATTATTGTTATTTTAAAGGTAAATTCCATAATTAATAACTTATTGTTATAGGGTTTTAGAAATAAAAATATATAACTAATTCACTAAAAGTTTAGCTCAAATTAAAATTAAATTTTAATTTAAGGATTAGAAAAATTAAAATTTGCAAAAGATATATTGAGACCAATAAATTGATATATAAACATGTGGCCTAACGTGTGAATATTGACACGCTAGGAGGAACCATATATGAAAGTTGTGTTTGGGGTTGGTATATATGAAGGTTGGTCTAATCGTTATTCAAACAATATATCACAAATAAGCAGTGAATATGTATATGGCTATGTTATATCTTGTGATATATTTTTTGAATAACGATTAGACCAGACTTCACAGGTTTGTTAACTAACTATGTTTATGAATTTATTCATGATGACTTTTACCATAGTCTTGATCTAACCGTGAGATTCATAACATTTTTAAACAAAAAAGATCAGCATTTGCCATGGACAAAATTTTAAGTCAAATGTAACTGGAAAAACGACTAGTCTTTGGGAACAGGTGCTTTTATTAACCATTTCCAGATTTACTAGATCAATGGAGTATATATATACATGACATATATGGTAGCCTAAAAATAATCCAAAGCCAAATGAGCTAAAAAAGTCTGCATATTTCTTGCCTTCCTGAAAATATGGCGGACCTCAACCTCGACAACCCATACATATACTTAAATTGGAAATTTCTGTTGTTTAATTCCAATATTTGTTGCATATATAGGAATTTCTGTTGGGAGAAAGAGTGGTTTTAACACAAAGTTAATTACCATATTTTACGTAAACAAACTTTTCAACACTACATATTTTACGTAAACAAACTTTCTTCCCCCTCCGAAAAAAAAACCTTTTGAACACTTCCAATTTCTCAAACAAAGGAAACATCCCACACCAACAACAAGAAATACTTACAACCATTTGAAGATGTTGGAAAACCAGAATTCAGAAGCAGATCCTCAGCCTGGCCGCTTATATATATGGACCATCGGTTGCTTAATGTTTCTTTGCATAGCCGTTGGAGTTGGCTGCCTTGTGGCAGCCTTGTTGCTTCCTGAAGAATCAAAATCCTCCAAATGGCTTCCTAAACTTGGAATCGTCCTCGTTTGTCTGCCTTGGGTTTTCTGGATGATGACAATTTTGTATCGGGTAATTTCCAGGTTATTAGGGTTTAGGATGGTAATAGGTTCGTTGTATAATAATACTGGCAGAGGTGGTGCTGGTGGCAGTGGCGGTGGCGGTGACAGCGGCAGTTCTGCAGCAGGTGGTGGTGGTGTTGATGAAGATATTACGATGGATAGTCATGATGGTGCACAAATGGTTGATGCGAGTGCAAGAACATCCCATGAGAGCGAAAAGCCTTTGGCTTTTTCAATGGCAACATGATTATCCAATATATAGTTGTTGATCTCATTGTTGGTTCCTCAATCAACCATCTCACCGCCCCATGCTTGCTATGACGTCATCGAATTTGACTTCATTGGCTTTGTATTTGATCGCAACTCCAATGACTACAAGGCTATAGTTTTTCATACCTACATTCTTAACCATGAAGAAGGGTGCTGCGAATTGGAGTCTATATAAGGCAAGCTCATCTATATATAAACTCAAGTGTATTTTCTGGGAAAAAAAAAATCACTCCTCCTCCTCCTAACCAAAGCATTACTGTTGGTGACACTTGTACTTACATTGGTGGAATATGTTATTGGCGAACCTCAAATCTTGCTGCGATTCATGTTCATCCAAGGGAAGTCATATGCAACGGTGCTATGACATGTGGGTGTTGGTGGATGGATGTTCATGGATTAAGAAACTTAAGATTGGGCCTATTCTTGGAGTTGCAAGACCATTAATGACATTTTGGAGGAATGATGCTTTGTTGTTGTTAAGTGACGACGATGAACTTGTCATTTTTGATCCCTATGTTGGAGAGCTTCACAGATCTGGAACTAAAAATAGATCGCCGTGATACAGAGCTCGTTTCAATCAGTGGAAGATCAGAGTATGAGGAAAATATAATTCGTCAAGTGCCCTAGCTAGTAGGTTGTAGCTTTTAATTAGTTTAATTTAATTTCATCTTTGTGATTAGTTTGTTTGTAAATAAATATTCAGAATCATAAATCTTGTTTTTATTAACAAAATTCTGAAATTGCCATTGCAACTCGGCCTTTGGAGTGTAGATTTCAATTATGAGCAAGAATCAAAACTCTTGCTCAGAATTAATTAATTAGGAGCCAAATCTAGGGGTCAATTTGTTTTTTTCTTCCTACAGTACTATTACTCTGATCTTCTATAAAGTTCATCATAAAAATCTTTCATTAATTAATCACAGATTAAGTGAGCCACTGATCAACACAAAGCTATGTCCAGGGAACAGGTTTGTAAATATTGTTTGCATTCCTCTCGCCCATCACCCTCTCGCTTTCGCTTGTTTTGTCGAACAAGACGCTTTCAAGAGAAAGAAGTGACCGATGATTTGAAGAACAGATCTCACGAGAGAGAGAGCGGTTATATTACTTTTCAAGCTGAGCGAAGAGAGAGAAATATGAGTAAATATAATTTAACCGTCCATTAATGGAGAAGGTTCGTCAGATTAGTGTAAACATTCAAACTAAAAAAACTGAGATTAGGGTTACCTCTCCTATTGGTAAGTGACGACGATGAATTAGTCATTTTTTATCCCTATGTTGGAGAGCTTCACAGATCTGGAATTAAAACATATCGCTATGATACATAGCTCGTTTGTTATCCTAATAGCTAGCATGGTTTCAATCAGTGGAAGTTCAGAGTATGAGCAAAATATAATTCGTCAAGTGCCCTAGTAATTAAGCATTTAAGGTTGCAGCTTTTAATCATAGATTAACACAAAGCTAGGTTAGTAAATATTGTTTTCATTCCTGTCCATGTGGTTTCATACTTTGTAAGAATTGCTTAAACTCGCTTCTGAAACAGAGTTGCTCTGTTTTTGTATATGCCATGCAGCTGTTTGAAACAATGTTCAAGGTGGTCCAAACAGCACAAGAGAAAGCCATAAAGTCATTAAGCAAGTGTTAGAGAAATTAGAGGTGCTAGAAGAATATCGTGCTGCTTGACATTGTAATCTTCTTTAATTTCTTTATTAGTAACTTTTATCCAAACATAATGAGTAATTTTTTTCTCAATTAGGCAAATCCTGTATAATCCAAATGCTCCAGCTCGAACTAAATATATTCATATATATTCAAGTAATCATTTCTCTTTTTCAATTTTGGATTTTAGTTTGCTGAAGATCGGAAGCAACCAATGGTTCTACTCCTTTTAACTCTTCAAGTTTTAGGAGTAGAAATTTTTTTTGTTTTTGGTCACCATTGATGTAACAAGGGTTAGTTAGATAATAAGCTAACCATTGATGTAAAACAAAAGTAACAAAATTCATTGATCTTAGTAACATTGCCTCGATTAGAACAGTGAGTTGATATTACCAACAACAATGTAAGGAACTTGTTCTTTAGTCTATTGTTGTATTCCTTTTAAAAGGCCACCAAATAATTTATTCATGGCAAGGTTTGAATTACACCTTATATAATATATAGCTTAACTACATGAACCAGAAAAACAAGCAAAACATTAAGAAAAATGGGAGAAGAAAATGAAGTTGTGGTTATAGGTGGCAATTTTGCGGGTTAAGTCGGTTTCGGGTCAAGTCTAGTTGGGTTCGGGTGTTAACAAGTTCCGGGTCTTAATGGATCACGGGTCTTAGCAGATCGGATAGAATCGGGTTCGGGTCATTATGCTTATCAGGTTTAACGGGTTTCGGATTATTTTAAATCAGATAAAATCGGATTCGGGTCACTATATATATCGGGTCATTTCAAAACCCGGATCATTATGAATTGGGTAAATTCGGATATATCAAACATCAAAAGTTATTAAAAATTTGGATAACTTATTTTATATATATATATATATTTAGATAATATAGTAGTTTTATACTAGATAAAGGTTATAGGCATAGAATATAGCTAACAAATCTAATAGAATTAAAATAGTATATCTAAAAAATTGGTTTAATTCGGTGGAGGAAGAATGGAAGATTAAAGCTAGTTTTATGTCACTAATGTGATTATATGTGAGTAATATTAATATAGAAAATACATTATATTTATATACGTATATAATAGATAAAGTCAATTGATGATTGGATTAAATACTTTCTTATCAAATCATATCAGTATATTAATCAATAATTATAATTATGTTAGACAATGTTATTTTGAGGATGTGGATTGCATTAAATTGAATTTAGTTCGAAAGATTGATTTAGTACATTAAGAAATTTTATGTTATAATTGCAACTTAGAAATTGAAAATCAAAGAAACTATATACATTATAACATGGGTAAAAATAAACCATAAATTGAGTTCGAGTTAATTCAATTCGGGTTCGGGTCACTTACAGAGGCGGGTCATTTCGGAGTACGGGTCATTTTAAATCGGGTTAAGTCGGATATCGGGTTAAATTTTATTGAATTTTGTTGGTTGCGGGTTATCTCGATTCGGGTTAAATCGGTTTCGGGTTATAGTACTTATTCATATTATCGGGTTATAATCGGGTTTAATTCAGTTCGATTTAAATCGATTTTATCGGGTCGGGTCATACTTTGCCACCTATAGTTGTGCTATTTGGTTCATGGAGTAGCCCTTTTGTTAGGATAGTACACTTGGCCTTGAGGCTGAAAAAAGTAGCATTTTAGTATGTGGAAGAAGATTTGAGGAACAAAAGCCCCCAACTGCTCAAATACAATCCTGTTCACAAAAAGGTTCCTGTTCTTGTTCATAATGGTAAGCCCATTGTTGAATCTCTAATCATTGCGGAGTATATCGATGAAACCTGGAACCAAAGTCCTCCATTACTTCCTCAGGATCCCTACAAAAGAGCCAAAGTTCGTTTCTTGAGCAGTTTTATTATGCATCAGGTTTCAATTTCTGTCTTACCTTTTTATTGACTTTGTTAATGTAAGTGATGGGTGTCGTATTCCACCAAAAATAAAATCATACAAAACCTGTAAACAAGGTAAGTACGAGTCGATCCACAGAGAACTATTGTTTTAATTACCTTTTCTAAAATTGTGAATTAAACTAAATGGGGAGGTTTTTATGGAGAAATTAATTAAATTAAATTAAAGACAAAATAAAAGACTAGCTAGTGAGATTAAAGAAATAATTAAATAAATATTCAATTTCAAGACAATCGCACTCTTGGGTTAGAAGGATTTGATCCTTGGCATCAATTGATATCTAACTTATAAATAGGTGGCGTAGATTAACGTCTTCGACCATTAATCCATATCTTTCCTTAGTCTTCATTAGTCATGACGCAAGTCCTAGACTAAATCCTAACAGGTGTACTAACCTAGTTCCAATCGTCTACTAGATTCAAGTAACCTATTGCTTTAAGAACTAGAAAGATTTTAGCCAACAATAGACAATGCTCACTAATATAGGCAACATTCAATTTATATTCAAGACTCTCTTAGAGGGCTACTCTAAGTTGTTACTTGTGATTTAATTACCTACGATTGCATATAAGAATCCCATCTAACAATAGAAATCATACCTAATTAAATAGATGTCCATTCTAAATAATCAAGCATAAAATCATTCAAATAATTCAGAAAAAATTGAAATACTTACAAGATAAATAAATAAGTGCAGAGCCTCACAAATCAATGAAAGTCTCAAAATTAAATTAACTAGAAAAGAAAAATTACAAAAGATCCAAGAATAGAGAAAAACTCCATTCTCGGATTTAGAGAAAAATAGAAGTAACGTAGGAAAAACCTAAAACTAAAGTTTTTCTAAATTCATGTTCCTAGCTAAATATATATTTCTGGAATTCCAAAATTGAATCCTTTGACATGCGGCTGCCTCCAATTATAAACCTAATTTCTAGTTTTGGCAATTTACGATTTTGCCACAAAAATTTCTAATAATAATAATGTAATTAGTATGGGGTAATAAAAATATCTCCAAGGCCTAATCATGAAATGTGCCCAACTGGAATAGAATTCAGCCCAAAAAGAGTTGAGCTCACGTGCTTTCCAGATTATGCTTTGATTTCCGCAGTCCTGTTTCGACCCTGCAGCAGGTTGAGTTCGAGGTTGATTTCGACCCACTCCAGGTTGAAACAGAATTTTTCCAACTTGTTCTAAATAGCTCCAATTTAGCTCCTTTTGCCTTGAAACACTCCAATATGTACCTAAAAATAAATATGAATAAATTAAGCATCAAGTACATAGAAATAGGCACATAATCAAATAGAATTAACATATAAAATATAGGAAAATATGTGCCTAACAATAAGCTCAAAATTTTAAGGCCTAATGTTTTCCTTTGTGAATGCAGCTGATTGATGCTATGTTCACAGTCTTGAAAACTGATGGAGAACAACAAGAGAAATCAATGAAGGAAGTTTCAGAGATTAGAATTGCTAGAAGAGGGAGTGAAAGAGTTAGTTCGTCATGGAAGTTGTCGCATCGATAACGAGAGCATGGGACTCCTTGATCTTCTCTTTTGTTCACTATTTGGATCCCTAAAAGTTCCAGAAGAAGTTCATGGCATGAAGATGACACACCCAGAGAAGACTCCATTGCTATACTCCAGAATAGAAGCTATAAACCAACTTCCTTTGGTAATAGAGTTGACTCCTCCACATGACAAGATGGTGTCATTTCTTAAGGTTTTCAGAGAAAATGCTCTCGAGTCCTCTTCAACTTAATTGTAACTGAACAAATATATGAAGTATATAGCTTCATTCAAGCAATTGCATGTTCAGTGCAATTTTGAGAGAAAGTTGTGTTCATTGGGAAAAAAAAATTGAAGGAAATTTTGTTTTTGCAAGATTAATAATGAGATGGATCTAAAACTAGACTATTTGAAATAATGCCTTACAAACATTTGTTTGATCTTACACTGACTTTTTTTTTTCGGTGGGAACGTTACAACAAAGGGGGGAGGGGGTAAGGCAGGGCAAGGGTTCGAACTGCTCTCCAGGTGAATTTTTGAGAACTTGGCCACTATATCAAAGCCTCAAGTTCGATTTTACATTGACTTTGCCAATAAATTGATTGAGAATATATATATATATACAAGTACTCATAATGTGTACTCAAAAATAGTACTTGGTATAAATATAAGATATATTTAGGTGTTTGGATACAAGAATATATTGTTTAGTTGTTTGGAGACATGCAAATTTAAGGTAAAAAAGTGCAAGTACTATTCTTGAGTGCAGATCATGAGTACTTATAGCTTTCCCCTATATATATATATATATATGGACAAGGCTATATGTACTACTCCAGGGCACAAAACTTTTGTACACTACCATTAAAAACCGTTGGATGTGGGTTTGATTTTAATAACAACCGTTGGATATAGATAGTGTACACAAGTAGTGTGGTCTATGGTAGTGCAAATAACTTTACCCTGTATATATATATAGTATAATAGTAGTATGTATTGGACCATGCATAGTCCAAAGATTTCCAAATCTGCCAGACCATGAAAAAAATCATGAAATGCAACAAAATCATAATACGATTGATAATTTGTTGACCCAAGAATTGCATTAGGTATCTCAAAACATGATCACAACATTTTTCTTATTCAGAAGAATAATATAATACATTTTCTTGGGTGGAACAAGATTACAAGAACCTGCCAATGATCACTTTCTTTGTTCAATAAAATTTGTTCCAATTCAAAATTGGTTTAATGTACTCTTTCACCCCTGAACTTCCTGCAAACGGCCAAATAAGCCCATGAACTTCAATTTTGACCAATTTCACCCCTAAACTCTTAAATTTTGCTAGATAAGCCCTTCTGCTGTGAGAAAAACCCACGCCAGCCTGCCATGTGGTCTAAAAATGCCACGTCATCTTAGGATAAATTTTTCGAAAAAGAAAAAATAAATAATAAATAAATTATGAATTTATTTTCAGAAAATTTATTTTTATGCCACCAATTATTTAATATTTTTTTAAAAAAATCATTTTTTGAAAATTTATCCTAAATTGAGGTGGCATTTTCAGGCCACGTGGCATGGCGTGACTTTTTTCTCACAGTAAAAGGGCTTATCTAGTCAAATTTGAGAGTTCAAGGGTGAAATTGGTCAAAATTGAAGTTCAGAGACTTATTTGACCGTTTAAGGGTTGACACGTGTCTATTTAGAAAATAGATTTGAATATTAAATATTTAATTAATTATGAAACTGGGTACGTGTCAATATTTTAAGACGTTTAGAGTTCAAAAACTTCACCGACGGTGTACCAAATAATAACTATTTTAGCAATCAATGAAAAAATTTTGCTCCTCAGAACTTGGGTGCAAGTGTATTGAAAATATTCTTACACCTTGTGATTAAGTATTTCAAATTAGCACATACATTCTCTAGCTTGTGGTGTTGGTGTTATTTGACGGGTGTAGACTAGGGCTCATCCTTAAAGAAATAGTTACCTCTCTAGCTTCGAAAGCCCTAGCAAAGTCCTTCCCATCTTCCAAAGCCCCAGCTTCTAAATCCCAACAAAGTCCTCTCCAGCTTCCAAAGCCCCAGCAAAGTCCTTCCCTTCTTCCAAAGCCCCCAGCTTCTAAATCCCCAGCAAAGTCCTCTCCAGCTTCCAAATGCTCATATGCGTAGTTACATAGGTATCGGTGGATGCATGATCTCCAGCTTCCAAATGCTCATATGCGTAGTTACATAGGTATCGGTGGATGCATGATCTCGAACATCACTGGCAACAAAGTCCTCTCTAGCCTCCAAATGCTCAGATGCAGTAACATAGGTATAAGTTGATGCATTATCATAATCGGTAGCTCTCATAATTTTGTCAAATATCTCACTTAAATACATTACAATGGAATACATGATTGGATAAATAGTGTCTTCAGCAAAACCTGATTAAAATAACCCTAATTAAAATAATTAAATTTAATATAATTAAAATACTAAAATAATAGAAAATATGAAATTGCACGGACATGTACGGACACTGCACATGGGTCGCATGAAACCCGTACATAATAGCAATTCGGCCCAATTATGCAAAGTTGGCCTTTTGGCGCTCTTTTCAAGCCTTTAAGCCTTCCTTGCTTCCATTGTTCTTTTCGTTTCGGCCTGTGTTGTCAAACCCGGACCGGTCGGTCGAATCGGTTCAACCGGGACCCGGAGGCCTGTCCGGTCCGGAGAGGTGGGGTTAACCGGGGACAATTTTACCCGGTCAAGACTCGATCAACAACCGGTTTGACCGGTGGTTGACCCGGACCCGGACCGGATTGAGCCGGTTTGATATTATTTTGATGGGAAAAAATTTAGAGAAAAATTTGATATCCATGGGATTCGAACTCCCAACACTTAATGAGCAAAAAATCTTGTTTTAAACCACCAAACCAAAGATTTTTATGTGATATTTTTGCATCATATCTAATATTTATATAGAGAATCTTAATAATATAATATATCTAACTATCTTATGACTCGACCGGTTGAACCAGTTGACCCGGGACCCGGTGGCCTTAACGGGCCAAGGGCCGGGCCGGGTATGACAACATAGGTTTCGGCAACTTAAGCTTTTTTAGTAATTTTGATGCTTTTCGTCCTATATCATTTTCCTTGACAAAAACTTTCTCTTTGGTCCTGCAACAATGTGCATGTGACCAAAAAATTGAAATTTGATCAGCTTTTTTTTGGTAAAGAAACTATATGATAGCTTAATATATAAAACATAAGTCTGTTACAAGTTCATACTATATGTATCTAATAAAATTAAAAGCACAACTAGTAATATTAGAAACTCTTCTTTGAGTTACCTTATTAGACATATCAGGGCATATAGAAAGAACTCAATCCAGAGAACTCCAAGCAAGTACCCTTAACTCTGAGTAACCAGAGTCATTCATAAGAAATCTCCAATATTCATGTTAGCACCAGTTTTCTGAGTTATTTTGTTTGGGTTGATGAAGATGATAAAAAGACAAAAGGATTAAATTTAAAGAAATGAAAGAAAAAGGGATAAAACAATGTTGGGTAATAGGCATTTGACAGTATGTGTGTGTGTGTGTGTGTGTGGAGTTTGTTTCTATTTTGCTTTTTATAGGAAGAACTTAAATGGAATATTTGTATATTTATAGTGGTTTTTGTATAATAGTGATTGTTTTCCCTGTTAAAGTTAGTTATGTTTGATTTCAATAATGTAGGATGCATTTGAGTGGCAGAAAGTGGTATTTACAATAGGAACTTTTATAGCTTGAGTTGCTATAGCATGGGTTGCTGAGTTTCTTTTCCATTCCATTCCCTTTCTAGAACTTTTACCTTATTTTTGTGGATATGATTCCTAAACATGCCTTACTGTATAATTTATGGTTCCTAATTAAAGTTTGAAGGGAGAAAACAAAAGAATGTAACTTGGTATGATAGCTAATTCAAATTTAATTGAAGTTATTATAAAGGCAGTAGAAACTTTTGTAAAGATATTAGTGGTGGATCGATATGGTTCTGTACTTACCATTTTTAATTCCTGATATTACATTTACGTTGCAATACCATGTCCCCTTGTTTTTTATTTTTTTGAAAGGCAATATTGTAGAAACCCATTTTTGTCCCGTATCCTTCAATTTATTTTGTTATTTAGCTTTAGGGCCATCCAGGGGGTATTTTGGTCATTTTTGCATTTAAAGGGTATTTTGGTAATTTCAAGTTCACCTTCAATTTAGATTAGCTACTTCATTTAGATTATCTAGATTGCATTGAAAAATTGAAAAAATCTTAATGTATACTTTTGGAGTTTTTTACATATTTTCATTTAGTGATTTGGCATTATGGTGTTTTCACTTAGTATTGTTGCATTTTCATTTAGTAATTTGGTATTGTTACACTCACTTAGTAATTTAGCTTTGTAGTAATTTAATCCGGTTTAGCCCATGGGTTAATTAACCATCAATTTAGTATTTAGTTAGGCATTGCATAAATGGGATTTGCATTTTGATTAGTAAAACACTTTTTCTTTACTTGGCATGTCTAATTAATTTCTTTAAGTCAAATACCATAATTTAGAAGACAGATTAGAATGTGAAATAATTTCATATGGCATAACAACCTGCATTACATAATTTCATGCATATAATCATACATCACCCACACTCAAAGTATGAAAATACAAAAAGAACCATTTACATTTCATTTTACATTTTGCATGAGCACTCACGAATAGGTTTTAATTTACATGCCTAGTTATCAATTGTTTTCCTCTGGTTTGTCCTTTGAACATTTTCTTGCCTTTCCTTCTTTCTCCATGGCTGCTTCAATGGTTTACAAGCACAAGAATCCCAAAGGCTGTGACCACATAACCTGCAAGAGGGAACACAAAAAAAAAGGGAATGTTTCCCAAGAAAATAGAAGCATGCACACTATCAGTTAGTGTACACACCAAATGAGTTGACTGAAAATATATATGCGCTTGGGAAAAGGAGCTTTAGGGCAACATGAAGCACAAGGAATGAGATTTGGCCTCATTCTCGAATTGTCAATGAAGCCACAAGGACGACAAAAGCAAATGTATTAGCAACAGATATGAGAAAATGCAAGGAAAAGCTAAAAAATGGAAAACATATTAGAATGAAAAGCTACATGATGAGTTACAGCAAACATGGAAAAAGAAACATCAAGGCCATGGGGAAATGAGTGCATGCAGAAAGAAACTTCAGGCAACAGGATATTGAATCAGCATGTGTTTTAACAACAAACAAGCAATGATGAAGTGAAGTAAGCCTGGGGCAAGATCTGTTTGAAGGCTTCAAGGATAAGGAAATAATGGACCGATTCAAGGCTAAAGCAAGAAGTATTTGAAAACAGCAAACAAAGGCAGAGGCAGTTTCAAGCTAATGGAAGCACAACAAGCAACAACAGGAGAATTGGCAGCTATTCATGAACGGAAATAGCAAGTAAAAGATGCAGAATTGATTTGTATCAGATTACTTGCAAAATCACAATTTCAGCCATATGTACAGGATAATTCTCGGATTCAAAATTAGATCAGTCAAGCAAAGTAGGACTTTAGAGAAGAGCAAGGCAATGATTCAAACTAATGGACGACAGCAGAATCGACATGAATGACTCAAAATACAGAGCAAAGCATGGATTGTGCTTACATAGTTAAGCAAAGCTGACTTGGCAGGTTACATAGATACAAATTGAGAGATCAGTACAAGCACAAGCAATCATGGAGTGAATCCTTGCCAACGTGGCACCCTCCAATTGGGTCGTTCGGATCACCTCAGCAGCTTAAAGACAAAAAGGAGACCACATCAGTAGCTTTAAACGAGTCAAGTTAAAATGGAATCCTACATGAACAAGCAGAAAAAAAGGAAAAAAAGGAACAAATAAGAGAGAATTGGGAAATTACCGAGATGAGAGAGACTCACCTTGCCAACATGGCGACCCTTAATTGGTCCATGAAGATTCAAAATTGGCCGCATTAGCCACCTCACCAAGCATCTGCAAACAAAAACAAACTCATGTAAGTTTGTAAATAGGTAAAAGGGAGAGAAATCAGAGAATGAAACCGCTAAATCAAAAGCGGACAAAAACAAAAAGGAGAGAGTACCAGTTTAGCCTCCAAGACCGTCTCTCTCAAACAAAAGGTACCTGAGGCACTCGAATTAGACAAAAACAGGGGTAAGTAGGTGAAATTAGGCCAAATGTTTAAGGCCTTTAGATGGCAATAAGATCGACGGTCACAGGGGGGATTAAAAGGGGGTTTAAAAACTACATTTGGAGACAGAAAGAAGGGGCGGGATATTTAAGAAAAAAAGGGGGTTTTGGAAAGAACAGAGGTTTTTTTGGGTCGATTTTTTTTTTGGAGTCTCTTGCTCTTACAGTGGTTTTTTTTTTTCGAAAATAGGGGAGTCATAGAAAGGAAAGGGCCATTAGAGCTTACCCATTCTAGATACGGTCTAGATCTCGTAGCTCTTGAGCTCTCTATTTCTCCTCTTTGCACTTGTTTCTCTTGTAAAAAGCTGTTTTCTTTTCGTTGTTTCTTCAAAAGCTTGGGTCAGGGTTTAGTTTGGGACAAGTAAAAAGGAGGTTTCGGTGGCTAACGTTGCAGCGCCGTCTATCGCTAGGGTTTGGCGCGGTGGTTGAGAGAGGAAGAAGGTGATTCAGAGAAAGAGGTTCGGGTCTTTACTTGTTTAATTGTAAGCCTATATTTCGTATTTATTCCCCTGTTCATTTTTTTTTTTGTTATTAGCATGCGGGCTTTGCGTTGTTGTTCTATTTTATGGGTATTAGTATATGGGCCAGAGTTGTTTATTTCATGAGTCTTGGACAACCTGTGTTTATTTATTTGTTTTGGGTCCATTGCAGTTAGGTTTAAACAAGTATAACCAAAAAAAATAATCTTGGCGTTAGAAATTAAAATTGTAGTTTAAAATTTGGACTCTGATGAGTAAAATAGTTCTCTAAATGATCATACCTAATAGAAATGTAATCTTGGTAGCAAATGTTAGGCCTTTAGCCTAAAGTTTGGATTTTTAAAATGAGTCTATAGATGGTAAAGTTTGGGTTTTTGGCAAATAAAAATTGAATCTTTATATAGTAAAGGTTGAGTTCTAGTGATTTTAACCATAAAAATTGAATCTTTATGTAGTAAGGGTTGAGTTCTAGTGATTTTAATCATAAAAATTATATCTTTATGTAATAAGGGTTGAGTTTTTGTAATTCTAACAATAAAAGTTGAATCTTGATAGTTTTGAGGATAAAGACCGGATCTTCAAATATGGAGATTTAGGTTATTTTGGAAAATGATATTGGAAATTTAAAGCTTAAAGTTGGCCGTTAGAATAGAAAATAAAGGTGAATGGCTAAGTATTAAAAATTCGTTAGAAAGAAAAAATGAAAAGCTTGTGGAATAGTTTGGTTAGCTAAATAAATCAATAAGTTTTAATCATTATAAATTGAGATTTATTCAAACTTTTGAATGTTAGTCTTTGTTTAGGTTAGCTTTAGGCAATATTTGGACCTTATTTTTTATAATGGTTCTTTAATTTTGTTGGGCATTTCCAACATTTACATTTGGGTTTTAGTTTATTATATTAGGCCTGGGCCTTGTTGATTTTTCTTGTTGGGTCTTTACATATT
>AWWV01015720.1:0-30581 GCA_001974805.1 Corchorus capsularis | reverse complement strand
GGCATATTAATGTGTGGATTTTGATGAAGTGGAGACTTGAGGCTTTATTTAAACATGATACTTTTCCTTAATAAAGTAATTAAAATTTAGAACTTCAGAAATAATTTCATAGGCATGTCATACTTAAATTCTCTATCTATGTTGTTGTTGCCATGATCATGAGACTGAAATTATAATGATTCCCGTGAAGGGAAAGGGGCAGCTCATTCATGCGTGTCTGAGTTTGCTTGACTTCTCCCGGAGGCTTGGAAATTTCTGGAGGTCGTTTACCATTTATTGGGAGGCGGCCGAAGGTGTTCCTCGTATAATTACTGGGTAATTAACCGCAAATTGGAATTTAATGCATCATATACATTTAAGAGTCTAGTGTGTCAATAAATTAAGAATTATTAAGGAAAAATCTAAAAAAAATGAATGAAAAGAAAGAAAATGGGGTCAGTCAGAAAAGTAAAAAGGGTTATCAGAGTGATTAAGTTCCAAAAAGTAAAAAGGGCAATTAGTAATTAAGTTCAATAAGGAAAAATAATCAGTGATTAAGTTCAATAAGAAAGATGCAATCAGTAAAAGGTAAAATGGTAATCAGTAAAGAGTAAAGTGATAATCAGTAAAGAGTAATAGAAATCAGTAAGAAGTAATAGTAAACAGTAAAAAGTAAAAAGGTAATCAGTAAAAAGTAAAAAGGTATCTGTAAAGGGTAAAATGGTAATTAGTAAAGAGTAAAGTGATAATCAGTAAAGAGTAATAGAAATCAGTAAGAAGTAATAGTAAACAGTAAAAGTAAAAAGGGTAATCAGTAATCAAGATTCAAAAAGTAATGGTAATCAGCAAGAGTAAAATAGTAATCAATGAAAAAAAGTAAGTAAAAAAAAATAATCAGTAAAGAGTAAAATGATAGTTAGTAATTAAATTCAAAGAGTAAAATGGTAGTCAGTAAAAGAGAAAAAGAAGAAGAGTAAAAAGTGGTAATCAGTAAAAAAGAGTAAGAAAAGAGTAATCAGTAAAAAGAGTAAGAAATGAGTTAAAAGTGGTAATCAGTAAAAGAGAGTAAGAAAAGAGTAATCAGTAAAAAGAGTAAGAAAAGAGTAAAAAATGGTGATCAGTAAAAAAGGTTAAAAGAGAGTAATTAGTAATAAAGAGTAAGAAATGGTGATCAGTAAAAAAGAGTAAAATGTGGTATTCAGTAAGAAAAGGGGTAATCAGTAAAAGAAGAGTAAAAATATGGTAATCAGTACAAAGAGTAAAAAATGGTAATTAGTAATCAAGAAATAAAAGGGTAATCGATAGTGAAATAATAAGTTAATCAAAGGTCAATAAAACTCTTTAAATATGGCATGAAAAACTTAAGAATAGAGACAACCAATAATAGAAACACACAATTAAGTCTAGACTAGTCAGTGCCGTCTTTTGACGGGCGTCGTGGGGGTGCTAATCCTTCCCCACACGTACCCGGCTCCCGAACCCTTAAGACTCTGGTTAATAGACTGTTTATTAGGTTTAGTGTTACCTTCGCCAAGCTAGGGTTAACATTAGACTTAATAATCTGATAGGTGGCTAATAACACCTAGGTTAAAGAAGATTAGTGGCGACTCCCGATAGGATTTCAGTAGTAAATCCCCTTTAAGTCGTTCAGCGGTAGGGTTCGCACCGTCCCGAACCCGGACGTTGCGATAGCTTGGCGACTCCATTGGGGACTGGTTAGAGAGTCAAACTGAATGCTAGTTTAGAGTTGATTAGGGTTTCTAGATTTGGTTGTTTGCTTGCATTTTCTTGTTTATTCATGCCTATTTATCATTGTTTATTCTTGCCTATCTTTACGCTTATATGCTTTCATAATTTTGTATATATTCTGCCTAACTTGTCATGCATTGTTTCTCTTCTTGGGGGTAGTTTAGTAAATTGGGTTAGGAATTGTTGGTAAAAGGTTTGTATGTTCCTTCACACGTGCACTAAAAACTTGCATTTTCATTCTGCATGAGCTTATACCGGAGCTCTATCCCTTTAGGTGGAAGTAAAGTAGCTAAACCTTCGTGTGACAATTGTGTCCGTGCGGGTTTTGCCAAATACTTCCACTCAGTCTGGACCTTACTAGCCTAGAGTGGGCGACAGTAAGGGCGGACTGGGAACCTCTAGATCCAGTGAGAAACCTCACCCAACATGTAGGCACCTTGAGAGATATCCAGCCTAGGTAGAGCCAATCCCGTAAGGATAAACCTTAGTACACAAAAATGAATGTCTCTTACCTTTATCAACTGTTTTCCTGTTATAAACGGACCGTAGAATAAGGTGATTAGCTCACCTTCTGTAATCAGACTACCTGCCCTACTAAGCCGAGCGGCTTAAAATTTTTGAAAAAAAAAATATGAAAATGTGTTTCATAAACATGCAAGGGCGAATGCTTTTAAATCATTAGTCTTACATGGTGTTTTATCTTATGCATTGGAATCTAACTATTTCTTTTGTTTTCTTCCCTTCTTTTCTCCTTCTTTCTCTTTCCTTTTGCATTTTTGCATCATCTGTAGGTCATTCATCACAGTAATAGATAGATAAGAAATGGAGGATGACGAATGTTTGCCACCAGAGGGTCGAGTTAGCCATTTGCGTCGGGTTGAAAAGTACCACCAGGAGGAAAGGGCACGAAATGGGGATAACCTATCAGAGGGATTTCAGTATGAGTTACCGGAACAAGTAAATCTGAATTTACAGCAGAATGATCTTCTCCCGCTAAGAGAATTGTGGAAGTTGGTCGGGGAAGATGGTGAGTCATACATCACGAGGAAGTATGGTGACTTAAGACCCCTCCTTTATATTGTCGTAGATGAAGGGGCAATCCGGGGAATAGTCCAATACCGGGATAGGTCTTACAGATGTTTCACCTTCAACGAGGTAGACATGGTACCCACTTTAGAGGAGTATGCCCAGTTGCTAAAATTGCCAGATTTGGATGAGGACACTAGGGTTTTCATGAAGGCAGATAAATCCTCTACTAAGAATAAGTTGACTCAGCTCATGCGATTTAAAGATTCCCAGTACAGGTGTTATCTAACGGAAAAAGGACTTTCCCATGGGTTTGATGCAGATTCCTTGATGGATTTTGTAAGGAAGCATCCTGGAGAAGAAAGAGGGAGGGATATATTGGCGCTCTTGATATACGCACTAGTTCTATTCCCAAAAGCAATAGGCCTGGTGGAGGAGAATGTAGTTTATTTGATTGACTGTGTCAAGAAAGGATATAACCCAGTGCCTACAATTTTAGCTGAAACCATTAGGTCACTGAATCACTACCGAAAGAAAGGGCATGGAAGGTTCCACGAATGTGCACAACTCCTAACTGTTTGGTTCTCAAGTCATATTCAGCGCCTGGACAGACAGAGTGGGCGTTTGCTATGGAGAGGAAATGACCCGCTTTGGTTTTATTTGGGTAGAGAGGATCTGGTAAGGAAGTCTAAAGTAGAATGGGTCAACTACCTCCGGACACTCACATCGGAACAAGTGGAGTGGGTAGCGCCTTGGTTCGAAAGGAGGAATATGATATACCGGTGTGGTAATCGCCCGTAGGTGCCTTTGTTCGGATTATTGGGAGTGGTGAGCTATGCGCCAGTGCTAGTGCTGAGACAGTATGGGACAGAACAATTCGTGCCTGGGACTCATGGCCTGAACGAGACAAACTTTGATTATGGAGATCCAAATTCAAGGGAAAAAAGTGAGGAATTGTGGAAAATAATGAGAGAACTGCGAACTATACAGAGGTTTCGCCCAACCTACAATGCAACACCAGAATACCTAGAGTGGCATTGCCAACGGATCAAGGACATTCATGTACCACCCCCCACCAACCTCGAAGCTAGACTGAGAAAAGATATGGATGATATATTGGAAACTTTAAAGATCAGATTGCAAAGAGCAGAGGATGGTAGTGAGACACGGCGTTTAGAGGAAGAATGCCAGAGACTTCAATTGGAAAAAGAAAAAGCTGAGAGAGAGAAGGAGGAGATGGAGGCTAAATGCCAAGAAGCAATGGATAAAGCTGATTATGAGAGGAGGCAGAAAGAAAAGATGGCGGCTAAGAATCAAAAACTCCAAGGAGACCTTAAAGAAGGGTAGAAAGATTATGTTAAGCTGGCAAAGAGGAACCTCGCCAACAAAGACACAGCAAAGTTTTTCAGAGGTAGATTAGAGGCAGTCAAGGCAGAAAAGGACAGAGAAGCTGATAGGCGAGTACAGGTGCTGAACCTCAATCTGAAGAGACTTAGGGAAGAGAATGAAAGGTTTCAAAATGCTTGGGAAGCAGAAAAAATTAGAATTGGGGTTGTAGAGACTTCGAAGGCTACTTTAGAGACAAATCTGGCATTTCTGTGAAAGGCCGCTCAAATCAACAAAACAGAATATGAAGAGATAGCAAAGAACCTCAAGAGTTTGGAAGAGGAGTATTGGAAGGTCAATGCAGAACGCAACACGCTGCAACATGAGAAATATTCCCAAAGCAGGGCTTATGAAGAAAGATGTGAGCAAATTCGTTTCTTGCTGGGAAGCATCAAGACAGGATTGCTACAGGTGGAAGGTCTAAGGGACCGAGCTAGGAACGTCAGGCCAAGCATAGCCCCGTATGAAAGCTGTTTGCAACCCCTGGCAGAGTATCTAGACAACACAGTTAAGGAATGCAACGATGTTCACTGCTATTTCAGGAGATTTGTGAAAATAGTTATGTAATAAAGTAGTCAGTGGTATTTTCAGACAATGTGTTTTAATTATGGATGTTGTTATTCGGTTTCATTCAGTAGTTGATGGTATTTTCAGACAATGTGTTTAATTATATTTTTAGTCAGTTTTATGGTATCATTCAGTAGTTGGTGGTATTTTCAAACAATGTGTGTAATTATATTATTATTCAGTACTTGTATTCGGAGTTTATGGTATTATTCAACAGTGGGTGGTATTTTCAAAGTTTATGGTATTATTCAGCAGTGGATGGAATTTTCAGACTATGTGTTTAATTATTGATATCATTATTCAGTACTTGTATTCGGAGTTTATGGTATTATTCAACAGTGGGTGGTGTTTTCAGAGTTTATGGTATTATTCAACAGTTGGTGGACTGTATTCTTCAGAACAGATGATCTGTATCCAAGTTCCTCAATCTAATACAGTGTCTTTCTTATCCATCCATGAGATGTGATGAATGAGTAGGATCATGCATCATTTTCGCATAGCATAACATCATGCACATTAAATTTACTTAACTTGCTAAATAAAAAGATAATAACAATTTTTGATCTTTAACTCAGGAAAATACCAAGATAGCACCCAAAAAACAGTATCAGCCTACCCGTCAGTACAACACTAGATCCAGTACTAGAAGGATGGAAGACCAGAATGCAGAAATTCAGCGATTGAATGAGGAACTGGCACGCCGTGATGAAGAGGCGAAACACCGAGAAGATGCTATGAATGCTCAAATGGAGCAGATGAGGGGTATGTTAACATAGCTGATGAAAGGGAAAGGTTTTGCGGGAGATACTCAGAATATGGAAGATCCGATGGGAGGAATGCCCACGGCAAGTTCAGGGACAACTGGAACAGAGAATGAGAATACCAATCCTTTTGCATTCCCTCCGGCATCTGGTAGCTCACCATTTGTTTTCCCACCACTAACGGGAACGGCAACTTGGCCTACAGTGTCTGATACTGCAGCGTCAAGTGGTACGCAATTCGCTTTCCCACTACTGGCTAGACTTGTTGTTTCTAATACCTCAATGTTTAATCCACTCAAATCTCATGCGGGTATTGTTGCTAATCCTGCGTCATCACAACAAGACTACTCATACCTGTTTTCACCTGGGATAGCTGCTACTAGACCTATGAACTTAACAAGGGAAGATAACCCGAAAAAAGGGGCCGACGAGGAAAAATTTTGGCAGAAGATCGAAGGCCGAATAGAGGATAGACTGAGGAGCGTGGATGGAATTCAAGACTATGGGATTCCCAATATCGCAAGCATTGTTGTGGCAAATGGAGTAGTCATTCCCCTGAAATTTAAAATGCCAGATTTTGAAAAGTACGATGGAACAAAGAACCCCAGGGATCACGTGCTTAGTTTCCAGAACAAGATGGCACCATTTTCCACTGATGACAAGTTCCTGATGTACAGCTTCATGTTTAGCTTGACCGGTTCAGCAATTACTTGGTACAATCAACTGGATCCGAAAAACATTCAGAGTTGAGGTGACATGACTAAGGCCTTTTTTAGCACATTTCAAGTACTGGATATACAACATCCATCCTATTCATGCTTATTGGGAAGGCCATGGATACACCAAGCAGGGGCTGTTCCATCAACCTTACATCAGGTGGTGAAATTTCTTACTCCAGAGAAGTTTGTAGAAGTCAAAGGAGAAGAAGACTTTGTGGTGGCTAGTGCATCAAGATTCTCTTATGTTGAACCACCGGAAGGGTCATATGAATGCTCCTTCAGGGCCTTTGAAGTTGCAGAAGTCATTCCCAAAAGCATGATGGATTTCTCTGTTATGAGCATCAGGTTTATGATGAAGAGGGGATTTGAAGAAGGAAAAGGTTTGCGGATGGACTTGCAAGGGACCACACAGGCTGTTGAAGTACCCACACATGAGGGCCCCTTTGGGTTGGGGTTTAAGCCAACGGCTAAGGACTGGGCAGAAGCTGAAGACAGGGTGAAACTGAGAAGGTTGGCCAGGATGGGGCATAGAGTGGAAGAGAAGAAGATGAAGTTCCCACCTTTGTATGAGACCTTCAAGTCAGCTGGTTGGGTCAACAATGTTGCATCATAAGGAGAGTCAGGGATTGAGGAAAAGCTGCAGAATATGGACATCAATGCAGTTACTGATGATACTCTGGAAGAACAAGATTGCCCTTGGATTCGTGAGCTAGCTCCAGGAGAATTTCTGAACAACTGGGTCGAATTTGAGAGAGCTATCTTTGTTGATGATTCAGAAATGTAATTAATCTTTTATCTTAAGTACTAATACCACCTCAAGAATGTCTATGACAATACCATGTTTTAATTTTTCCATACAAAATATCAAACTATTTTATGTTCACTATTTTCTTAAAGTAATGAAATGAGATACACTCCAGAAGTTTTATCCATATATTTTTCATCTTTATTTTACATTTTCATTATCATTCATTCATTTGTTACTAGTTATATATTCTTTCCTTGGTATGTATATTTTGTTGCTTTATTTCTCAGGCTGACTGACAATGAATGTAAAGACGCTCGTGACGAGCCGAGGTTCGATTTCGAAAAACCGGTTTTCGCTGACGAACCTGACGATGAAGACACTGAGGACCAGGCCTTACCCCAGACCTCTTGAGATTGGTAGAACAGGAGGAAAAACAGATATTGCCACATAAGGAACCTACTGAATTGATTTATTTGGGGACAGAAGAAGAACCAAGGGAGGTTAAAATTGGAACTACTTTGTCAGAAAAAGAAAAAGAAGAGCTGGTAGATCTGTTGAAGGAGTATCTGGATATGTTTGCATGGTCGTACCAAGATATGCCAGGTTTAGATCCAGAAGTTGCGGTGCATCGATTGCCCATCAGATCAGAATGTAAGTCGGTCCAACAGAAATTGAGAAGGATGAAGCCAGATATGTTGTTAAAGATTAAGGAAGAAGTCAAGAAGCAGCTTGATGCAGGATTCTTAGAAGAAGCCAAATACCCAGAATGGAAAGCAAATATAGTCCCAATACCCAAAAAGGATGGAAAAGTAAGAATGTGTGTGGACTATCGGGACTTGAACCGAGCTAGTCAAAAGGACAATTTTCCTTTGCCACATATTGATGTTCTAGTAGACAACACCGCTAGGTATTCTTCGTTTTCTTTCATGGACGGATTTTCTGGATACAATCAAATCAAGATGGCGCCAGAGGACAGAGAAAAGACTGCGTTTGTCACGGCCTGGGGGGTATTCTGTTATAAAGTTATGCCGTTTGGATTGAAGAATGCCGGGGCAACGTATCAAAGAGCCATGGTGAATCTTTTCCATGATATGATACACAAGGAGATTGAAGTATATGTTGATGATATGATTGCTAAAACTCGGTCGGTGGAAGAGCATTTGTTGAATTTGAGAAAGCTCTTTGAAAGACTTAGAGAATTCCAGCTTAAACTCAACCCGTCAAAATGTACTTTTGGAGCCACTTCAGGGAAGTTGCTTAGATTCGTAGTCAGCGAAAAGGGGATTGAGGTGGATCCAGGCAAAGTAAAAGCCATTCAAAATTTTCCCCTGCCAAAGAATAAAAAAGAAGTTAGAGGATTTTTGGGTAGGTTGAATTACATTCCTCGCTTCATTTCCCAGCTGACAGCAAAATGCGATCCAATCTTTAAGTTGCTCAAGAAGAAAAATCCAGGAGAGTGGGACGAGGATTGTCAAGCTGCTTTTGATAAGGTTAAGGAATATCTATCCAACCCACCAGTGTTAGTACCTCTAGTGAGAGAAAGGCCTGTGATTTTGTATTTAACGGTTCTGGAGAATTCAATGGGTTGCGTATTGGCACAGCATGATGAAACTGGAAAGAAAGAGCGGGCAATTTACTACCTAAGCAAGAAGTTCACTGATTATGAAGTCAAGTACTCATATTTGGAGAAGATGTGTTGTGCACTCGCTTGGGCAGCTCACAGATTAAGACAGTATATGCTCTATCATACTACTTGGCTGGTCTTCAAATTGGATCCGATCAAGTATGTGTTTGAAAAACCCGGCTTATCAGGAAGAATAGCTAGATGGCAGGTTTTATTGTCTAAATATGATATAGTATATGTGTCTCAAAAAGCAATCAAAGGAAGTGTTGTAGCAGAATTCTTAGCTGATCGAGCTAGCAAAGATTATGAACCGGTGCAGTTTGAGTTCCCGGATGAAGACCTAATGGCAGTATGCCAGGTAGAGGAAGTAAAAGAGGAGGGAGAAACATGAAAAATGTACTTTGACGGGGCATCAAACCTATCGGGGCAGGGGATAGGTGCAGTGTTGATATCCCCTGAGGGTGATCATCTCCCAGCGACAACTAGATTAATGTTCCCGGCCATAAACAATGTGTCAGAATATGAAGCTTGCATTTTGGGAATTCAGATGGCGTTGGACAAAGAAGTAAAGAAGTTAGAGGTTTATGGTGATTCAACCTTGGTAATTTACCAAATGAAGGGAGAATGGCAGACGAGGGAGCCAAAACTAGTCAAATACTGAGACCATATGATGGAATTAGTCAAATCCTTTGAGAAGATTATATTTCATCATGTGCCTAGAGAAAATAATCAGTTGCCAGACGCATTACCAATCCTTGCTTCAATGTTTAAAGTGGGCACTAATACAGAGATCCAGCCGATCCAGATTCAGATGAAAGAGTCCCCAGCACATGTGATGAGTGTGGAGGATGAAGTAGATGGGAATCCATGGTATTTTGATATCCTCCAGTACATCGAGTACCAAAGATACCCATAACATGCCATAGAAAACAACAAGAGGGTGACTCGAAGAATGGCAATGAGTTATCTCCTAGAAGATGACACTTTATACAAGAAAAGCCGTGACCAAACGTTGCTTAGATGTGTAGGTTCACCAGAAGCCAAGAGGATTATAGAAGAAGTGCACAGAGGTTCATGTGGGAGTCATGCCAGTGGGCACAAGATGGCAAGACAGATTATGAGAGCAGGTTATTATTGGTTGACATTGGAAACCGATTGTATCAAATATGTCAGAAGATGCCATGAGTGTCAAATTTACGCAGATCAAATTCATGTGCCCCCAAATCCGTTACATGTAATGTCAGTTCCATGGCCTTTCTCAATATGGGGAATAGATGTGATCGGAGTTATTAACCCTAAGGCTTCAAATGGGCACAGATTCATATTGGTGGCGATCGATTACTTTACAAAATGGGTTGAAGCAGCTTCATACGCAAGCGTTTCTCAAGCAGTGGTCACCAAGTTCATTAAGAAAGAGATTATCTGCTGATATGGGTTGCCGGAAAGAATTATTACCGATAATGCAACCAACTTGAATCAGGGATTAGTAGAAGAAACCTGCAAAGAATTTAAGATTGTGCACAGTAATTCAACCATTTATAGGCCTAAGATGAATGGTGCAGTGGAGGCAGCCAACAAGAATATTAAGAAGATTGTGGTGAAGATGACGGAGACATATAGGGATTGGCACGAGAAGCTTCCTTTTGCTCTTCATGCCTATCGGACTTGTGTTAGGACCTCAACTGGGGCAACTCCGTACTCTTTGGTATATGGAATGGAGGCGGTAGTACCAATCGAGGTAGAAATACCGTCCATACGGGTATATCGAGAGACTAAATTGGAAGAGTCTAAATGGGTTCAAGTGAGATATGATCAGCTCAATTTGGTCGATGAGAAAAGGTTAACGGCTTTATGTCATGGCCAAATGTACCAAAAGAGAATGGAGCGGGCATTTAACAAAAAAATACGCCCGAGAGAGTTCAAAGAAGGAGATTTGGTACTGAAAAAGATCATACCAGAACAGGGTGATTCAAGGGGCAAGTGGGCACCTAACTGGGAAGGCCCATTTGTGGTAAAGAAAGCATTTTCTGGTGGGGCATTGATTTTACAAGAGATAGATGGGGAAGAGTTTTCCAGGCCTATCAACTCTGACGCAGTCAAGAAATATTATGCCTAAAAAAAACTGGGCCTAAAAAAGAAAGAGGTCGTAAAAAGAAAGAGAAACAAAGAAAAAACTAGGCCTAAAAAAGAAAGAGGTCGCAAAAAGAAAAATGAAATATAAGGAGGGGTCCGAGTTGAAAACCCGCAAAGGGCGGCTTGGATCCATTGGGGGTAACTTGAGTTGAAAACCCGAAAAGGGCGGCTCAAGTGAAGGATGGAAAAGGAGGAACTTGAGTTGAAAACCCCAAAAGGGCGGCTCAGGTGGAAGATAGAAGGACATAGTCTATGAGCAAGGCACTTCAAGAAAATTTCTTAAGGTCGAAAGGGTAAAGGTCTGGTCCAGACTGAGTTGGGTAAGGCAACATCAAGACCAATTTCGAAGAACCTTCGGCAAACGTCACAAAACTGTCGTCGGAGTATTCATCGACACGAGGGTCTATTTCTTCAGCATATTTTTATTAGTATATATATGCATTAAATTCCTTGTTATATAAGTTTATCTCTTTCTGTTGTACATATCACTTTATTAATGAAATCTCAAGGTTTTAGCAAAATTCATTTTCTTTTTGCATTACATTTTTATAAGTAAGCATTGGTTTTCTTTCAAATTTACTAAAAAAGACATGGGAAGGGTCGCTTTCAATTATTCAAGAAGGGGTATTAGTAAAAGATATAAAGAAGCATAAAATCATCATTCGAGGAAGAGGGCTCAAAAAGAATAGGGGCAAACGATTGATAGGAATGTGGGGGCATGAAATTGAAGGAAAACAGCAGATGAAGACTCAAAAGGGAAGACATCGGGTCAAGATATCAAGAGGTGCACAGGGAGCACATGCGAGACCATGGTAAATTTGATAAAGAAAATATGTTCAAATCAAAGCAAGCATATATTACATTTTGCATATTAGCATACATTACCATAACATCATCATCATGCATCCTAATCCCATTCAAGCATACATTTGGAGAATCTTGCAGGAACACCTTCATGGATCGAAGAAGTTTTTAGCTAGCGCATCAGAAACAGTTCGAAAGATAAGCGGAACACGGTCCTTTTAATATTAAATTGGAAGACATTTCAAAGGATAAGCAGAAGACGGTCCTTTTAATATGTGAATTGGAAGATAGTTCAAAGGATAGGCGGAAGACGATCGTTTTAATATTAAATTGGAAGACAGTTCGAAGGATAAGCGAAAGATGGTCCTTTTAAGATTGAATTGGAAGACAATTCGAAGAAGTTGATTCGGAAGACGATCCTTTATGATTGAATCAGAAGACGGTTTGAAAAAGCAGATCGGAAGACGATCCACACAGAATAAGGAGAAAACATCGAATATAGCAATAAACACAGGTGTCTACATCTTTGCGCACTTTCTAATTCTCAAAAAGTATGCAAACTACTTCTTTGCACACTTTTCGACAGTTAGGAAGTGCACAAAGAGGGGCAGCTGTAGACACCCATTTTTGTCCCGTATCCTTCAATTTATTTTGTTATTTAGCTTTAGGGCCATCCAGGGGGCATTTTGGTCATTTTTGCATTTAAAGGGTATTTTTGCATTTAAATAGCAAGTAAAATATGCAGAATTGATTTGTATCAGATTACTTACAAAATCACAATTTCAGCCATATGTACAGGACAATTCTCGGATTCAAATTTAGATCAGTCAAGAAAAGTAGAACTTCAGACAAGAACAAGGCAATGATTCAAACTAATGGACGACAGCAGAATCGACATGAATGACTCAAAATACAGAGCAAAGCCTGGATTGTGCTTACATAGTTAAGCAAAGCTGACTTGGCAGGTTACATAGATACAAATCAAGAGATCAGTACAAGCACAAGCAATCGTGGAGTGAATCCTTGCCAACGTGGCACCCTCCAATTGGGTCGTTCGAACCACCTCAGCAGCTTAAAGACAAAAAGGAGACCACATCAGTAGCTTTAAACGAGTCAAGTTAAAATGGAATCCTACATGAACAAGCAGACAAAAGAACAAGCAGAAAAAAGGAAAAAAGAAGAACAAATAAGAAAGAATTGGGAAATTACCGAGAGGAGAGAGACTCACCTTGCCAACATGGCGGCCCTTGATTGGTCCATGAGGATTCAAAATTGGCCGCATTAGCCACCTCACCAAGCATCTGCAAACAAAAACAAACTCATGTGAGTTTGTAAATAGGTAAAAGGGAGAGAAATCAGAGAATGAAACCGCTAAATCAAAAGCGGACAAAAACAAAAAGGAGAGAGTACCAATTTAGCCTCCAAGATCGTCTCTCTCAAACAAAAGGTACCTGAGGCACTCCAATCAGAGAAAAATAGTGGTAAGTAGGTGAAATTAGGCCAAATGTTTAAGGCCTTAAGATGGCAATAAGATCGACGGTCACAGGGAGGATTAATAGGGGGTTTAAAAACTACATTTGGAGACAGAAAGAAGGGGGCGGGATATTTGAGAAAAAAAAGAGGGTTTTGGAAAGAACAGAGGTTTTTTTGGGTCGATTTTTTTTTTTTTTGGAGTCTCTTGCTCTTACAGTGGTTTTTTTTTTTTTTCGAAAATAGGGGAGTCATAGAAAGAAAAGGGACATTAGAAGCTTACCCATTCTAGATATGGTCTAGATCTCTTAGCTCCTGAGCTCTCTATTTCTCCTCTTTGCACTTGTTTCTCTTGTAAAAAGTTGTTTTCTTTTCATTGTTTCTTCAAAAGCTTGGGTCAGGGTTTAGTTTGGGACAAGTAAAAAGGAGGTTTCGGTGGCTAACGTTGCAGCACCGTCTATCGCTAGGGTTTGGGGCGGTGGTCGAGAGAGGAAAAAGGTGACTCAGAGAAAGAGGTTCGGGTCTTTACTTGTTTATTGTAAGCCTATATTTCGAATTTATTCCCATGTTCTTTTTTTTGTTATTAGCATGCGGGCTTTGCGTTGTTGTTCTATTTTATGGGTATTAGTATATGGGCCAGAGTTGTTTATTTCATGAGTCTTGGACAACCTGTGTTTATTTATTTGTTTTGGGTCCATTGCATTTAGGTTTAAACAAGTATAACCAATAAAAATAATCTTGGCGTTAGAAATTAAAATTGTAGTTTAAAATTTGGACTCTAATGAGTAAAATAGTTCTCTAAATGATCATACCTAATAGAAATGTAATCTTGGTAGCAAAGGTTAGGCCTTTAGCCTAAAGTTTGGATTTTTAAGAATCAAATGAGTCTATAGATGGTAAAGTTTGGTTTTTGGCAAATAAAAATAGAATCTTTATATAGTAAGGGTTGAGTTCTAGTGATTTTAACCATAAAAATTGAATCTTTATGTAGTAAGGGTTGAGTTCTAGTGATTTTAATCATAAAAATTAAATCTTTATGTAATAAGGGTTGAGTTTTTGTAATTCTAACAATAAAAGTTGAATCTTGATAGTTTTGAGGATAAAGACCGGATCTTCAAATATGGAGATTTAGGTTATTTTGGAAAATGATATTGGAAATTTAAAGCTTAAAGTTGGCCATTAGAATAGAAAATAAAGGTGAATGGCTAAGTATTAAAAATTCGTTAGAAAGAAAAAATGAAAAGCTTGTGGAATAGTTTGGTTAGCTAAATAAATCAATAAGTTTTAATCATTATAAATTGAGATTTATTCAAACTTTTGAATGTTAGTCTTTGTTTAGGTTCTAGCTTTAGGCAATATTTGGACCTTATTTTTTATAATGGTTCTTTAATTTTGTTGGGCCTTTTCAACATTTACATTTGGGTTTTAGTTTATTATATTAGGCCTGGGCCTTGTTGATTTTTCTTGTTGGGTCTTTACATATTTGGGGTTTTAGTTATGTTACAGTTTGGGCCTAGTTCATTTGTTTGCACTTTGGGCTTTGAATCTTTTAATAACTTGGGTTTGGCATATTAATGTGTGGATTTTGATGAAGTGGAGACTTGAGGCTTTATTTAAACATAGATACTTTTCCTTAACAAAGTAAATTAAAATTTAGAACTTCAGAAATAATTTCATAGGCATGTCATACTTAAATTCTCTATCTATGTTGTTGTTGCCATGTTCATGAGACTGAAATTAAAATGATTCCCGTGAAGGGAAAGGAGGGCGGCTCATTCATGCGTGTCTGAGTTTGCTTGACTTCTCCCGGAGGCTTGGAAATTTCTGGAGGTCGTTTACCATTTATTGAGAGGCGGCCGAAGGTGTTGCTCGTATAATTACTGGGTAATTAACCGCAAATTGGAATTTCATGCATCCATTACATTTAAGAGTCTAGTGTGTCAATAAATTAAGAATTATTAAGGAAAAATCTAAAAAAAAATGAATGAAAAGAAAGAAAATGGGGTCAGTCAGAAAAGTAAAAAGGGTTATCAGAGTGATTAAGTTCCAAAAAGTAAAAAGGGCAATCATTAATTAAGTTCAATAAGGAAAAGTAATCAGTGATTAAGTTCAATAAGAAAGATGCAATCAGTAAAAGGTAAAATGGTAATCAGTAAATAGTAATAGAAATCAGTAAGAAGTAATAGTAAACTGTAAAAAGTAAAAAGATAATCAGTAAAAAGTAAAAAGGTATCTGTAAAGGGTAAAATGGTAATTAGTAAAGAGTAAAGTGATAATCGGTAAAGAGTAATAGAAATCAGTAAGAAGTAATAGTAAACAGTAAAAGTAAAAAGGGTAATCAGTAATCAAGATTCAAAAAGTAATGGTAATCAGTAAGAGTAAAATAGTAATCAATGAAAAAAAGTAAGTAAAAAAAATAATAATCGGTAAAGAGTAAAATGATAGTCAGTAATTAAATTCAAAGAGTAAAATGGTAGTCAGTAAAAGAGAAAAAGAAGAAGAGTAAAAAGTGGTAATCAGTAAAAAAGAGTAAGAAAAGAGTAATCAGTAAAAAGAGTAAGAAATGAGTTAAAAGTGGTAATCAGTAAAAAAGAGTAAGAAAATAGTAATCAGTAAAAAGAGTAAGAAATGAGTAAAAAATGGTGATCAGTAAAAAAGGGTAAAAGAGAGTAATTATTAATAAAGAGTAAGAAATGGTGATCAGTAAAAAAGAGTAAAATATGGTATTCAGTAAGAAAAGGGGTAATCAGTAAAAGAAGAGTAAAAATATGGTAATCAGTACAAAGAGTAAAAAATGGTAATTAGTAATCAAGAAATAAAAGGGTAATCGATAGTGAAATAATAAGTTAATCAAAGGTCAATAAAACTCTTTTAATATTGCATGAAAAACTTAAGAATAGAGACAACCAATAATAGAAACCCACAATTAAGTCTAGACTAGTCAGTGTCGTCTTTTGACGGGCGTCGTGGGGGTGCTAATCCTTCCCCACACATACCCGACTCCCGAACCCTTAGGACTCTGGTTAATAGATCATTTATTACGTTTAGTGTTACCTTCGCCAAGCTAGGGTTAACATTAGACTTAATAATTTGATAGGTGGCTAATCACACCTAGGTTAAAAAAGATTAGTGGCGACTCCCGATAGGATTTCAGTAGTAAATCTCCTTTAAGTCGTTTAGCGGTAGGGTTCGGACCGCCCCGGAACCGGACGTTGCGACAAATATATTAATCAAAGATCGAGGGGGATACATAGGGGTGCCTCGTTAAAACCTTCAAGAGGAAAAACCTAGTGGGAAAAATCCTCATGAAGGAAAAAATGTACACACACCCCTCACAGAAACAAGCAACCAAAGTAAAACCAACAATAGAGCCAAGACCAAATAAAACAAGAGAACAATACCAAGGGAGACAAACTCAAGAAAAAACGAAAAAGGCCAAGAGATGAGATGACCCTCCCATGACAAAGCACACCACACCACAAAAGGAAAATAAACAAGGGACACGGGAGAAAGCAGCACAGGGCACAAGCCAAGAAGCAAAACAGCTCCAAAAGGATGGCAGCATGTAAAGCAGCAAACAACAGTCAACCAGCCAAAAACAGCCAGAACAGCATCCAACTCCCAACAGTTGTAGGAAAAAAAAATTGCCCCCTTGTTCATATGTTTATTATATGTCAGTTTAGATCGTCCATCTCTTCTTTATTTGTTCTCTCTTTTAGAGTTGTTTATTATACTTGTCGAGCAAAACTGGTAATTTTTGTTGGTGCTTTGTGGCTCTTGGCATCTGGATGTTAATTTTGAATTAGTACGCTGTGTCCATAAACCCTGAAAACTTTATTTGTCAGCCTTGAAGCTTTATGTTTCAGTGAAGTCTTCATCAAATGCTTCTAGGTGTTTCTATAATGATTGCTTGAGCATAAGTGGTTTCTATAGTGTTTGTCTTGTAGAAAGAAGTAAATATTCTTTTTAAAATACTAACATAATAGAAAATACGAAATTGTACGGATACATCACATGGGCCGCACGTGCATTGCACGACTATCGCACGAAACCCGTACATAATTGCAATTCGGTCCAAATATGCAAAGTTGGGCTTTTAGTGTTCGTTTCAAGCCTTTACGGCTTCCTCGCTCCTATCGTTCTTCTCGTTTCGGCAACTGTTGCGCTACAAACCTCTTTGATAGGTAGCAGATTCATCTCCTTTCAGATGCTTAGATGCACTAAGATAGGTAGTTGATGCATTATCCCAAGTATTTCTCCTATTTTCTTCAATGATCTCATTGAAATACATCAAGACTGAATACATTATTGGATAAATACTCTTCTCACCAGAGAGCCTGAAATAAATATCTTCACACCTTGAAATAAGGCTAGACATGCAAACCCAACCTCCAAACCTTCCAATGCACCCCATATCATATATGAGAGAAACCGCACCCCATATCAATGCTGCTCCAGAAAGTGCAATTGAAATGAAACCTTTAAGTACCTCATGTCCCTCCAGGCCATATAGTAAAAACTCAATCACCACAACTCCAAACAAGTACCTTAACCTAGTACCTAGTCCCATTCTGAAGAAAACCCCAATCATGTTAGCAGCACTAGTTTTCTGGCCTTTTTTTTTTTTTGTTTATCTTGATGAAGATGGTAGGAAAATAAGAGTAGAAAACAATGTAGGTGTGATAGGCATTTGGTATATTGTATATATATATACATATATATATATATATATATTATTTTGTTGAAGGAAATGATGAGCTTTTTTTTTTTTTTGCTGTTTATAGGAAGAACTAAAAATGGAAAATTTTGTATAACATGAAGGCATCAAGCAAAATAATATTGCATTTCTGTAATTGTAGTTTATTGAGCATAAGTGAGGAAGAATGGTCTTGCTGATAGAATTGAAGATTCATTTTAAAATTTTTGAACTTTTGAAGTGTGTTGCTTTGTGATTGTCTTAATTTGTGCAGGATACTCTATTGGTCTTGTAGGGCAGTGTTAGAGGGGGGTGAATAGAACTTCTTCGAAAACTCTTGAAGTTTTTGATGTCTAGTGCAAATTATGATAGAAGCTTCTGTAATTTCTTAGTGACACTAATTTATCTCATTCAAGCTCTTGCTATTAGTGTGAGCAATACACTAAAAATGACTGCAGATTCTGTAACTTCCAGTGGCACTATTCCAGACTTGAACATCAATTATGAAGATTTGTAGACGATTTGGAGTGTAACTTGAAGTCTTTAGAGGATAGAGAAATGAGTGGTTTGGTAGGAAACTCTTCAAGGCAAAGGTGTGTTTAAGTAGGGAAAGACTTTAGGAAATACTCAACAAATAAAAGAAAGGATAGAGTTGTTGAAGCTTTAGTGACAGCATAATTCAACTTAAAGGTTTAGAGAAAAGACAATGCAAGCTCATTTATAGAGGTTCGGTCCTCTATTACCTACATCCTCTACCTCGGCTATTCCCACCAAGGATTTCAACCAATCCACTAAACCGATGAAGTTAAAATCCTTCACCAAGTCATCACAACTGAGCCATACGAGCTCTTACAACCAATGAAGTTACGGGCCTTCATCACCCCGTTCCAATGAAGTTACATGGGCCTTCATCACGCCTTTACAAGTTGAGCAAATCCCATGCTCCATACCCAAGCTCCCTAGTTTGTTGAGTGTCTTCCCAACACTCTTCTACCCAACTCAATAATAGGTAAGATGCGTACAATGATCCTAAAACTGATCTCATTACACAATTTAAACTTTAAGAGGTTTACATAAAAAATAGACAATAAAAACACAAAGGCTAATTGCTCAATTAAGGGCAAAGCATTTCGCTTACAGCCTAATTTGGGGTAAAACCTTTTAATTTGGTCGATTGGGGGCAAAACGTTTCAAAACCGATTCAATTTGGGGCAAGATGCCAATTTAGACGGAAGGTGTATTTTAAGCAATTAGGAGGTGCGTGAGATGTAAAATACCAGTAATATAATTTTAAACTTTTGATTTTTTACATTATTTTTTATCTTTATTGTAAAAAATAAATAAAAGGAAAAAATAATTTGTTTTGTTCTTCTTCATAACTAAACCCAGTTAACACCTCATCGGAAACCTAACTGGCGGCTATCCTCCGCCGCTACACAACAAACACGAAGAAGATTTAAAAAAAAAATACAAAAGGGAAGATCAGAACCCCAGAAAAAGGGAGAAAAATGAAACTTTTGCAACAATTTTTTTATTTTTTCTTTTATATACAGAGAATGGGAATTTTATTTAAGTTTTTTTTTGGCGCATATTGTTGGTGGCCGAACTCCTCGTAACTCCACAATCGTGAACGCATAGCATCAAGGTTTGAACTCGGCCTTTTCTTTTTCGCTTCTTTCAGCCATTTCTCTTGGGACTTGGGGTTTGGACAAGGAGGCACAAAATGGTTTCAAGGGGACAAGGAGGCACAAAATGGTTTCAAGGGGATGAAATAGAGAAGAGGAAAGGAGAGGTTTTGCAGACAGTAGGGTCTGGTTGGTTTGGATTTTATTAGTTACAAGACCAAAAAAAAAAACAACCAAATTATTAAAGCAAGCAGCCAGTATAGAAGTCAAATTAGGAAGGGAAAGAAATGTACAGCAGAATCAAATACAAGAAGAACCCATGCGAACTGAAGACACCAAAAGCAAAAAAAATATTGCCTCTGCAACTCACAAGCTTATACACTACAAAGTCGATTAGTGTGAGAAAATCTGCAACTCTTTGAACCCCACAACTCAAAGTGAACAAACGTTTGTTTAAGGGACTTCCAAGAAAAGGAAAGAAGGAGCAGAAGCTAGATGAAAGAAAATTGGGATTCAAAGAGCAAACAGTAAATCTTCAATTCAAAAAATTTGGGAATTTTTTAGCCCTAAATACTTAAAGCTAAGAAGTCGATTAAAGTTTCATTCATTTTCATTTTGGCCAACAAACAAGGAAAATTACCTTCCTTATTGAGCTCGACTTCAATATTTCCTTTTTTACCAGTTTTCTTTTTTTTTAATCTAATTTGAAAAAAAAAATCCCCAAAAATCATAAAATATATATTAAAAACTCTTTTATAATAACTTAACGGTGCCACGTTAGTTTAACGGCGCGTAGCCTTACTCACCTAAAAGGTTTGTCGCCAAATTGAATCAATTTTGAAACGTTTTGCCCCCAATAAACCAAATTAAAACGTTTTACCCCAAATTAAGCCAATAGCGAAACGTTTTGCCCTTAATTGAGCAATTAGCCAAACACAAAACCTCAAGCCAAAAAAACCAAGAGAAAATGATAAGAGTGAAGAATTCTTGATTTAAAGGCCATTGGGAGAGTTTGGTTAAGTTTTACCCTCTACATATTGTCTCTCCATGCTTCTTCATCATTTAAACTTGCTATATATGAGGAAATAAAAAAACTAGCCAAATCTAGCCGTTTCTGACCGTTTTAGTGCGACTGACAGCGAATTAGCCGTTATTTTGTTGTTTTCTGGCGTTGGAATGCAGTCTGTCAAAGTCAGTCCGTACAGTCCATTAGTGTCACTAATGTTTTGCTCCAGTTAGTCCCACTAATGTTTACATAAATTTCCATCAGAAATTTGTGTAGACTTTCTTTATACTTAGTGTATTGGGACTAAGTCTTCTGATTGAATTTTCATCTTAATGACCATGACTCTACTATTGCTGCGATCATTGTCATGTTGGAATCTTCTTTAAAGAGTTTAGCTCGAGCTTCTGATCCTACTGACATGATCCAGATTACTTAGATTCCATGTTTCACTCTTCATTGGCAATGTATTGCAGATTTGAATTATGCTTACATGTCCGATCTTCATCTTCATAATTGTAGCATTATTCCCACTTACATAGGCAATCACGATTGGTTCCCTTAGCCTTGTTTGATTCTAAATTATCTTCTTACTAAGCTTCTCATTCTTCCTTCCATGCTTCATGTTTCTTCAAAAGATTAATTTCATTATTCCACTTATTAAGCTTCCAATTCAAATCCATTTAGCCTTTGATGAGAAAAGCTAGTAATCCAAAAGTCGTCCAATCTAGTCACTTCTTGCTTTGGTTGACTTTCTTTCTATTCCACTTCAATTCTCTTATTGATCTTTTTCATGCTTTATATTCCCTTAATAAATTGATCATGTAATCCTCTCCTATGAAGCTTCAAGTCTATATCTTTAAGTCCTTCAATGAGATTCTTAATATCACCAAGCAAGACATCTAGAAAGGCTGTTAGTGCAGTCAATGATATGCTAGTATTCTACTTGCACACTTAGAAGCTTTATTAAACTTAAATGAAGAGAATGTTTTGTTATCATAAAAACCACATGGAGTTCAACATTTGGAATTCGACTCTGGATAAAGTGTGTAGTTGACTAGTTGTCTTAATTCATTTTGATATAATCATTTTTAATTGAGCTTGTTAGACATGAAAAATCCCTCCTTAAGATGAGAAAAGTAATCAGTGATAGAGTACTTTTGTTCTTATAATAAACCATAGCTATTTGAGTTGGTGGGCAAGAGTAATTGTTGCTCCCGTATGAGTTGCTAGAGGGGGGGGTGAATAGCAGACTTTTAAAACTTTGAAGAACTTACTAACTCTTCTGCAAAACAGAAAGTTAGTGCGACCAATATATATGAAAAAATTAGTGGGAATAAAAGAAAACAGAACAATATTGCGACTAATTCAGATATACAGAACAGATAAAAGAACAAGTGCAATATGGAAACAGATAAATGGCGGAGAGGTTAAGGAATAGACGATGGTATGCAATGAAAGCTTTAATGCAGAGTAACTAAAAGGGATTAGAGATATCTTATCAGTGCACATCAATTTATAGAGGTTCGGTCCTCCTGACCTACGTCCTCTACCTTGGTTCCCCACCAAGGATTTCAACCAATCCACTAATCCGATGTAGTTACGGGCTACACCAAGCCGTTACAGCAACCAAGCTTTCCCCAAGCTTGACAACACAGAGCTTTCCCCAAGCTCAAACAAGTGCTCCGCGCACTGTTTACAATCAAAGATATAGTTTGAAGAGTGTGTAGAGTGATCCTATATGATCTAGATACACTGCGTAAGTTCAAGGTTAAGTTCAGGCAAGATTTACAATGAATAGAGTTTAGAGTGATCTTGCAAAAAACCAAGCAGTATGAAAAAGTTGAGTGTGGCGTTTCTTGGTTGTATTTCTTTATGTCTGTACTGTTCTTTTTCTTGAGTCTTTATATAGTCAAATCTGCCTCCAACGGTCTTCTTCATATTAAATGCAAATCCATCAAATCTGTCAATTTGTTTCCTTAAATACTTAGATTTGCTTCCAACGATCATATTCTTTATCAATTCCAAATCCTTCAAATCTGTCAATTCATGGCGTTGAAAGTTCCATTTGAATTATATCCGTTGTAGTTGGCTTTATCTATCGTTTGGTAAGATCTGATTTGCTGTTGATGTCTAGTAGTCCCACTAAAGTGAGGTTTCTTATTATTGGCACTAATCTTTGCTCCTGGCATTGACTTTTGCTTCTAGTATTAGTCCCACTAAATTCACCTTCCACATTGTTGGCACTAATACTTCCTTCTACTGAATACCTTATCTACAGTAACTTGTAGCTTCTGCTTCCGCCTTGATGTACTGAGCTAAGTCTTCATTAATCCTTCTTGACTTAAGCTTTCCATAAGGTTTTAATCATAGTATGCTTCCTCTGTGCTAATGAGCTTCATGTGAATTGGTTTGGCCATAACCGTACATTAAGTATACTGCTCAATTAAACACTGCACACTAGATAGCTTGATTAGTCACACTAAATAGAATGTTTTGTTATCATCAAAAACACATGGAGTCAACAATCTCCCCCTTTTTTGATGATGACAAAACACCCCTTGAATTGAAGTGTTGTGACATTAATAAAAGATATAAACAGTTAGAGAATTTTACCAAGCTCCTCCTAAATATATGCATTAGTTGCTTCAAGCAACTATTTTGAGCAATAGAACTTCAGAGCATGTGAGATTGATCAGAGCAAAAATGCTAAAGCAGAAATAAAGGCATCAGAGCTAAAGAGAAATCAGAGCATTAGTTAAAAAGAATCATCAGAATAAATAAAGTTAACCAAGTGTGAGACAATATGATCAACCAGCAGTATCTATCTCAAAAGAAACCGATCAGAGCATGAAGTAAAGAGAGATAGAATATATAACTCAAGAATCAATTCTAATAAAGCAGTTAGTGGCATCAGAAAATATAATAATATTAGCTCCACTAATTCCTAGAGGGGGTTTGAGAAATATACTGATACCAATTGAAGTATTTGATACCAATCGTTGAAGTTTGTGAAGCTCCCCCTTTGAGTAGTCAATTCTTCAACCCCTGCGACCCCATTCCGCATGTCATAAAGTTTCCTTTATGCCATGTTGGAAACCATGCTGAGAAGTAGTCTCAATAAAGCGCAGGCATGTATTATTCTGACTAACTCAAGCAGCTACAGTTTCAATTCAAGCTCTTATTTTTCTCCCCCTTTTTGTCATAATCAACAAAAGGGTTTGAAAACTTTCTGCAAAACAAGGTTAGTAGCAGCAAATACAAGGTGCAATATCCCAGAATATAAGAGAAGTTTAGCTCCATAGATAGCACCTACTAAGATAAGATAGAACCATTAGAATCCAAAGGCACACTCAGTGCCATTAAAGAAAGAGGGAGGAGAAAAGATATCCAAATATCCAAAGCACACAGGTGCCAAAAATATTCAGAATGCAAATGTTATGCTAAACAAAATATGCCAATGCAAATGTATGCAAGAATCCTAAGTTCTTCCTTCTATCTCGCATAAATTCTTTTTGATCAGAAAACTAGGTCCAGAGTCATCATGCTTTCTTTGATCTTTTGGACTGATGTTTCTCTGAAGTAGTTTCATCAACATTTGCATGCTTCATTCTTGGTCGTTTCCTTTCTGGAGTAGTCGCTAAAGTGAGACTGGCAGCATCTTTCTTTTTGCTCGGAGTACTTGAACCATCTTTACTAGTGGGAGTAGAAGCTTTAGCAGAGGTGACTTTCTTTTTACCCTTTGAGGCAGTTTCAAATTCAGGAACATCTTCCTCACTTTCATCAGCTTCATACTCACTACCATATTTCTCTTCTTCAGTCCCATATTCCTCTTCAGATTCATCTCCATCCTGATCATCTTCAGATTCTACAGCAACTTCTTCATCAACCTGTTCATCAGATTTTTCTTCTTCAGCAGGTCCTTCTTCTTCCTTTCTTCCTTCTTCCTCGTTCTCACTTTCTTCTTTTTCTTCTTCCTCAAAGACTTCCTGATTCTGTTCTTCTTCCTCATCAGATGCATCATTTTCTTCATCATCGGAGTCACTAAGATCTTAAATAGTTTTAGTGCCAGCCACTTGTTTGGTCAGCACAGCTGTGACTAGTTCAAAAAGATCAGTCATCATGCCAGTAATGTCACTTTGAGCACTTTTGATCTCCTTAATGTCTGTTTTGATCTCCTTAATTGCTTTCATTGTCTCTGTATCTTTGGTGACAGTGCGAATGAACCTTCCTTGAGTTAGATCAGAGAAGTGAGAGCAAGCTGTCTTGAAATTACTGTGCTCGTGTGAGCGAATGTCAACATCTTTTCCTAACATGGCAATTATAATCCCATAGCCACAAATCATCTCCTTTTTTAATGCCATTTTCTTCATCTTGTTGATAATGATCTGAGCAAGATTAACCTTAATACCCTTCCAAATACAGTAGAGAAGCCAGACATCATCCTTTGTGATATATTCTTGACTACCCTTCTTAAACAAGAGACTGTTGCTTATGAAGTGATGTGCTAACTTGACATCCGACTTCAAAAGCTTTCTTTGACTTTCTTTGGATGGCATCTTTTCCTTCTTCCCACTGATAACTCTCCAAGCTCCATTGTAATCAAAGTCTTTAGGTGGTTTTGAGTCACCCTCAGAGTATTCGACTTTTAGCAATTGACCAATATTCTCAGCAGTCAGCACAGCTTCTTGGCCACATATATGAACATATAGAGCATCATCTCCACCACTAGCCAGTTTATCAATAATGATACCAGTAAAGAATTCTCTCACCATACTATCACTAGCTTCAGTCTCATCAAACTGTGTGATTCCTAACCAATTCATCCTAGCAAATTTGCTGTGAAGATCAGCATATTTAGGATTTTTCGACAACTTCTTCCAATCGAGAGTTTTAGCAGGCAATACTTCAAACTTGTTCAAGTTGTCATACCTCAGTTTATGAGTTGCATCTCTGAAGTGATTGACTGGTACTTTATCACTTGGGCGTTTTATCTTAGCACCCTTTGGCTTAGATGTCCCTTTGTCGCAACGTGTGGGTCCGGACCCTGACGCTAACGACTTGAGGAAGGGAGTCGCCACTAATCAATTTTAGGGTGTGATTAGTCACCTGATTGACCTAGCTAGCTTAATGAGGTCCAAGGCCTAGTGAGGGACCCACTAAACCTATAGGTCTGGTCTTGTTACCTGAATCTAAGTCCGGGAGTCGATTACGTTTGGGGAAGGATTAGCACCCCCAAACGCCCGTCAAGCGTCGGTACCTCTAATTTAATCAAGATCTAATATGGGTCTTAAATAAAAGTTGATTTTAATCCTTAATCCTATATTTTTTATCTTTTCTTTGTTTTAGGAGAATTGAAACCTTTTATTTGATCTTAAACTTTTTGTGTTTTCTTAAGTCTTAAAACCTTTTATTACCTTTTGAAAACCAATAAGAAAAATATGAATTTTGGACTTGTACAATTGAAGGAAACAAAAATGAACTTGCCTTTCGTCCGGAAAAGGCATTTTGGGAAATGGCAGGTAAAAATAAATATCTTCCGTCCGGGATGGGCGTTTTGGGAAATAGCAAGCGAAAATAAATGGCTTCCGTCTAGGAAGGGCACTTTGGGAAATAGCAAGTAAAAATAAATGGCTTCCGTCTGGGAAGGGCGCTTTGGGAGATAGCAAGTAAAGATGAATGGCTTCTGTCTAAGAATGGCGTTTCGGGAAATAGCAAGCAAAAATAAATGGCTTCCGTCTGGGAAGGGCGCTTTGGGAAATAGCAAGTAAAAATAAATGGCTTTCGTCTTGGAAGGGCGCTTTGGGAAATAGCAAGTAAAAAATAAATGGCTTCCGTCTGGTAAGGGCGCTTTGGGAGATAGCAAGTAAAGATGAATGGCTTCCGTCTGGGAAGGGCGCTTTGGGAAAAAGTAGGTAAAGACAGAAAGCTGAAATGATTAAACTTTTGTTTCTGATTTTTTTAATGTTCATTTATTTGGGATCAAATTCTTCTATTTTCTTGTTTTAACTTTATCTATTTTTATTAATCTATTTATTAAAATTGAATAACTAGTGGAAGTTCCTGAAGTCTGAATGATGCATGATCTGATCATTTTTTTATTGACTGGTAAAGGGTCGTTTACTCGAATAACTCCCGAGGACCCTTCCCACACATTATGGGGGTATCCGCGAAAGTATCTGATCTCGGAGCGGACCTTGGGAGGTCGTGCCCGAGCACAATTACCAAAGATCCACCCGTCATAGTTAAAAACGGTATTTACCAATCTTAATAATTTTTGTGGCGTGTACGACGACATAACTATATGCAAATGATTTCCTAAATTAATTTAAATTAAAAAATTAAACTTAATCTTCTAAAAGAACTAAAGTTTATTAAATTGTTCAAAGTTAAACTAAATTCCTAAATTAATTTAAATCTAGCATTTTTTACTTTTATTAATTTATTGCAAAGTAGATTAAATCTTAAGGTTAAGCCTTTAATTGGAACAAATCAAAAAGTTAAGGACCAAATTAAGCTAAATCCGGGGACCAAATTGAACACGCTGACAACTTTCGATCTTTATGTGAACGAAATAGAAAGTTATGGTGCCTATTTACGCTACATTACTACTTCAAGGATCTAATTGAATGGAAATCAAGGACTACATTGCATAATCTAACCAAATGCCTACAAACCCAAAAAGTATTAACATAACACAAAAGCATAATAAAAATTGATTTGATTCCAAAAATGGTAAAGGAAATAACAAATAAGTCTAACTATAAAAAGGGTTCATCTTTTCTTATTTTTCAGAAACTAAATTTACCTCAAACCCTAGTTTCCCCGCGCCGCCGTTGCTGCCACCGCCCTGGAAATTGCAACGCCGTGCCGGAGATCCCCACGCCGTCAGACGAAGCTCCAAACGTGCAGAAATCCTCTCCTTAACGTGCCAAGCCCGATTCCGACGGTAGTTTTCCAAAACCAGGCCTCCAAAACCACAAACCCAAACTCACCCGGAGTCTAATCCTCACTCAAATCCGGCTAAATTAGCCATCAAACAACCACCATCTCCGCCTATGTCAGTCTCCTTACCTCCCACTACAACTTAACCGGATCGATTTTGAAATCTAACACCGAAAACCCCTAAGCCCAAAGTTCCAAACCCTAGATGAAGAGGGAATGGATCGAAGCTAAATCTCAATGGGAAAAGGTTGTAAAGGCTCCTATGGTAAGAACTATTGATCATCCTTCCTCTGTTTTTTCATTTCTTCTTGTATTTGTTTATACTTTTCTCTGTTGGGATCCTCTAAAAAAACCTATAAACCCTAGTTTTCTTTTGAAAGACCGAAAAGACAAACCCCTGATTCCTCTCCTCCCAAAAACTGACCTTCCCCTTTTTCCCAAAACCTTCTGTATTTTTTTTTGAACTTTTCCTACCCTGATGAATCCGAAACTATCAACCCTAATTTTTGAAAACAAATGACCTCAGAACCCTAATTTTTCTACCTCGAAATTGATCTCCCCTGAACTCTCACTGTAAACCCCAATTTTTCCATTTTTCTTTTAAAAGGCCTTCTTTTTTTTCCTTTCGAGAACTTCTCTCCCCTGAACTCACACTGTAAACCCCTTTTTCCTTTTTTTAAGATCCACTCTCCCCTCATATGAACCCTCAACTTTTTTCCATGACACTCCCTTCTGTTTTTTCTTTTTTTCCTGAACTCTCCTTGCAAGGCCCTCTCCGAATCCCTTTGTCTTTCCCTTTATTCCCATTTTTGTAGTGATTACTACCCTTGGCTTGTTTCTTCTTGCTTTTGTTTGAACTTGATGGGATGGTTGGTGTGGCAGTGTAAGAGTGAGTGCTTGCAGTTGGTCAGGAAGTGAGATTGTGTTTGGTTTGCTTTGTTTTGTCTGATTTGGTTTGCTTTTTGTGGTTTTGTCTTGATCATTCTCTCTCTTGCAGATAGACTTTGTAGCTCATGTGAATTCCTTTTGTATGGCTTGCTGAGGTGGACTTTGAAGCATGATGGGAACCAAACAGAGACTGCCAACGCCACTGGTGAGGTCCCTCCCTTTTACATTCTTGTATTTTTTGGAATGCTGCCAAAAATGGACCGAAATGTTTTCTGCCTTGCCTTATATTATGAGCCTGCTTGCCCGATTGGTCCTGCTTTGTTATTTGAACAAGAGATATGTGCTAACAATGTGTGATTACAATAGAACTAAAATGCTTAAATCATGATTGTGATGGTGAATGCAAACTGAAATGTGAATGTTCCTAAGATGGAAGTGCTGAATTGTTGTGTGCCTCATCCAATGTGAAAATGCATGTATTATTTACTAATGCAATGTTGCGAATGCCTTGTAAAATGGGGCTGTTTTATTTTAGTTTCCTTGTTTACTATGCTCAAATGAGATAATGGAATGTTGGAATGGTATGTGTCTGTTAACTGCCTGTAGGAAGTGCTTCTAGAGTATGGTAGGTTCAACTTGGACCTTAACCAATTCAAAATTAACCTAATGGGAATATAGCTATTTTATTTGACCTTAAAAGCAAAGAACCCAATAATGCCTAATAACCCAAAAAGGAAAAGCGAATGGGAGGAAGTTACAAAAGAAATGAGTGGAAATCAAAATTTAGTAGAGAATTAAAGGTGAACTAAGGGGTTACTTGTACTACTAAAAACAATTGCTGGGAGAGAGATTAAAGCGGAGACAATTAAGAGGGAGAATTTAGAGATGAGAACGAGGAACAAACAAAGGACACGAGTGAGGACTATATGGATTGGAAATTGAATTGGAAATAAACAAATGCAAAACTCTATTTTTGTATTTTGGCAAAACGTGAATGCAGAATGTAAGTTTGAAGGTACTTGTTTATGTCATGTAAAGACCAGATAAAGCACTATGATGCATGCAGTTTATCATGATATCCAAAAATGATTTAGCTATCTCAAACTATCAGTGAACCAAAAATGACCAAAATGCCCTCATATGCACAAATTACCAAAATGCCCTTGGGTAATCCTGATGGAAACTTAGGAGTCACTCAATTTTATTGAAAGAATGTAAGCGAAATTAGGGTGTCTACACCCTTTCTTTGATCCTGAAGGAATATTTGTGTCGATGGTCTCGTTCTTCTTCTGTTTTCCCTTATCAACAGATTTCTGACTCTTTTCCATACTGATTTTGATAGAGTATAAAGCGAGAAAAGAATCGAGAGCAGAGGAGTGCAACGTGCAAGTGCTGAATGCCGATGCTAGAGAGAGAATAAAACTAGGGTTTGCTCAAAAACAGAGTTAATGAAAAAGGTTTAGAGAGAAAATCAATTTATAATAGAAAGAGAAGAGTTTTAAAAAGGAAGGAGATCTTGGAAAATAGAAGGAAAATAAATGATTTGAATAAAAAAGCGTTTTTCCAAAAATTGAATTTAAAAAAATATTTGACAGTAAAATAAAGAGGGAAACTTCCCGCTAATAAAGGGCTTACGTGTCAGGATTAAATCCTGACAGTTTTGAAAGAATTTTAATCCCACTACTGTCAAACATATTTTTAGTGTGAGCAACCATAGTCAATTCTGAATGAATAATGCATGATCACACATGACATGCATCTATCATCCCTAACTCATTTCTAATGCGACTAAAATGCTCATCACACAGTGGCTTAGTAAATATGTCAGCAAGTTGATGCAAAGTATCAACAAATTTAATTTCGATATCACCTCTTTGGACATGGTCTCGAATGAAGTGATGTCTTATCTCGATGTGCTTGGTGCGTGAGTGCTGAACTGGGTTCTTGGTGATGTTGATGGCACTGGTGTTATCGCACAATAATGGCACATTGCTTATTTCAACTCCAAAGTCTCTCAATTGTTGCTTGATCCATAGTATTTGAGCACAGCAACTTCCTGCAGCTATATACTCAGCCTTGGCAGTTGATAATGCCACTAAGTTCTGCTTTTTACATGACCATGAGACAAGCGTGCTTCCAAGGAATTGGCAAGTCCCACTGGTGCTCTTTCGATCAGTCTTGCTACCAGCAAAGTCTGCATCAGAATATCCTACAAGTTCCAAGCCTGTACCTTTTGGATACCACAAGCCAAGACTTGTTGTTCCCAAGAGATACCTAAAAATTCTCTTGACAGCAGAAATGTGAGATTCTTTGGGGCAAGATTGAAATCTTGCACATAAGCATACACTAAAAAGAATATCAGGTCTACTAGCAGTTAAGTATAGAAGTGATCCAATCATACCTCGGTAGAGCTTCTGGTTCACTTCTTTACATTTTTCATCTGAGTCCAGTTTAGTCC
>AWWV01015718.1:0-15166 GCA_001974805.1 Corchorus capsularis | reverse complement strand
CTTCTTGATACCTTTTACTTTTTTTTCATCATGTGGGAGTCTCTGAATGTCTCTAACGATGAGATGGTTCTTTCGTTAGTATTTTTTAACAATTACTCAATCTTTATATATGCTTCCTCCGTTCCAAAATAATTGTCGTTTCCTGGATGAATGTGGTCCTAGGAATATATTGATTATCATGTTATATTATATACTCTATCTTATTATATTACAATTATCAATAAACTTATAGTAAAATAAAAGATAAACAATTATTTTTCTTTAAAAAAAAACTTGCACGTTGAATCAGGATGAGTCAAAAAATCAGATCGGACTCTGAATATCGAAAGTGAACCCGAACCCAAACCTGATAGAACCCGAACCCGCCCAATTGCCAGTTCTAATACTCATCATAAACAGGTTCTAACTCTTCGTTTGTCCACCAATCCATATCCAATCCACCTCGTATCGCTTCGCTTGACTTGTGGGTCCAGTTTCATGAAAATGATTCTCTTTTTCAACTTCCTCTTCCAATCCACCTGTGCCACTTGATCTACGATTCTAGCTTCATGAAAAAGATTTTCATAATCAACTTCATCAATCCAGCGATCCACATCCATTCCACCTCTTGCCGCTTGAACTACGGTTCCAGCTTCATGAAAAGGATTGTTATCCTCGAGATCTAAAATCTCAAGGGGTTTGTGGTCACCTTCCGGAATCTCCATTCGGGTTTCCACCGGTTCCTGACGCTGCAAGGCTTGTATAGCCCGGGTCAAGTCATCAATCGCTCTCCTTATCTCAGCCAACTCGTTTTGTTGGTTGCCTCTACCTTGACCTCTACGACCAGACATAATTTCCTAACAGAAAATTAGGATAGGAACGATTTCCTATGGCTCATGATACCAATTGACGTAGCGGAAGGTTAGAAATAGCAAGAACTTCAACAAAATTAGGCTAGAACAGAATTTTGATTGAATGGGAACAAGATAATTAGGGTTGAATAACCTCTGAATAATTTTTGATTTCAATAAAATAAAAGTTTGCGAAAGTTTGCTGGCTAACAGCCCTTATATACTAAAAACTTAATCTAAAATCCTAATTCTAATAGGAAAAGTAAAACCTAATCCTTCTAGGAAAAACCATAAATATTAAAATCCTAATGACTTAAGGCTAAAGTAAAAGACTCATAATTAAATAAATAAAACAGAAATACTTAAATAAAATGCGATGCATCAGTGTCGTTCTAGTTAAGTAAGCCCTTAAGAGACTATACTCCTCCTCTAGGGATGCTTAGAGGTTTAAAGGCTTGTGATTTACGCTAAAAATCACCGTGTGCCTACGAAAGTGGAATTAAGTCATTTGATGCATGTGATTTTACTTTTTTTTTAGTGTTTGTTTGCATATGCATTTGTTTGCTTTAGTTTAATTTTCTTTAAATTTTTAGTTTTTGTTTTGTTTTCTAGCTTGCTAGGGACTAGCAAGATTTCAGTCTGGGGCCAAAATTTGATGGGTGTCGTATTCCACCAAAAATAAAAATCATACAAAACCTATAGACAGGGTAAGTACGAGTCGATCCCACAGAGAACTACTGTTTTAATTACCTTTCCTAGAGTTGTAAATTAAACTAAAATGGGGGGTTTTGTGGAGATATTAATTAAACTAATTAAAACACAATAAACTAGTGAGATTAAAGAAACAATTAAATAAATGTTCCAATTTCAAGACAATCGCACTCTTGGGATAAAAGGATTTGATCCTTGGCATCAATTGATATCTAACTTATAAATAGGTGGCGTAGATTAACGTCATCGACCATTAATCCCTATCTTTCCTTAGTCTTCATTAGTCATGACGCAAGTCCTAGACTAAATCCTAACAGGTGTACTAACCTAGTTCCAAGCGTCTACTAGATTCAAGTAACCCATTGCCTTAAGAACTAGAAAGATCTTAGCTAACAATAGATAATGCTCACTAATATAGGCAACATTCAACCTATATTCAAGATTCTCTTAGAGGGCTACTCTAAGTTGTTACTAGGGATTCGATTATCTACGATTGAATATAGGAATCTCATCTAACAATAGAAATCATACCCAATTAAAATAGATGGCCATTCTAAATAATAAAGCATGAAATCATTCAAATAATTTAGAGAAAATTGAAATACTTACAAGATAGATAAATAAGCGCAGAGCCTCACAAATCAAATACCCAAGAGATTGAAAGTCTCAAAATTAAATTAACTAAAAAAGAAAAATTACAAAAGAATCAAGAATGAAGAAAATCTTCATTCTTGAATTCACGTTCTCCAACAAAATTGGAATCTGGAATTGAAAGTTCAAGGAAAAAGCAAAAGCCAATCTCGAATCCAAAAGTTCAATTCTCATCTAAGGCATACGGCTGCCTTAATAGTTAATATAAACCTAAGTTTTGGCAAATTTACAATTTTGCCACAAATTTCCTAATAATTGCTGAAGTAAATAATATGGGTAATGAATTATTTTCCTAAGCCCACATGTCATGCGTCCAGCTTAAAATTGTAAGCCCAAAAAGAAATTGAGCCACGTGATTTGCAATTTCCAGCTTTGATTTTCGTAGCCCTATTTCGACCCGTTTTCAAGTCGAGTTCGACCCGCCAGAAGGTCGAAACAAGAAAAATTTCCAGCTTGCTTCTAGTGAATTTCGACCCTTTGCAGAGGTTGACTTCGACCCGCTCCAGGTTGATGTAGGACATCTACTTCTTTGCTTCAATATGTTTTCTTTGTCTCTAATTCTCCTTTTAAGTACCTAAAACATAACTAAGTAGCAAATCACCTCAAATAATTATAAAAACACCTTTATAAAACATGAAAATGATAGAAAAATATGCTCTCAACAGCTTCAAAACAAAAGAGTGCCCAGTTGCCCACTCAATTAATCACGAGATAACTATATATAAAAACGTTCTTTAAAAAAAAATCATATTAAAACCGACACCATAATTTTCTGTGCTTTTCAAAAAAAAAAGTTCACCGGATTTGTAAAAGGCAAATTATACAATACACCGTCAGTGGAGTTTAGCAGACTACACAAGCGGGTCCTGAAGGGTGACATGTGTCCCTTAGGGACTAGATTGAAACATTTAAAACTTAATTAATTAAAAAAACGGACATGTGTCAACTCCACAACCCGCTTGTGGAGTCCAAAATTTACACGCCGGTGTATCAAATAATCACCCTTTGTAAAATACCACACTTGGTTAGAGGTGCAAAACTAACAAGTCAACAAAGGCTAACCATAAACTATTAAAATCATTTTTGTATTAGTGCCGGACTTTGACAAAGCTTCATTGAGAGAATTGTGGGAATGAGGAGAGAAAAAAATAAGATATATAGAAACAATTTAATTTGTAGAAGGTTGTATTAATGTTATATTGCTATTATCATATTTTGGTATAAATATTATGATTTTATTTAAATATAGCGATGAATAATAGGGATGCAACCGGGTAGGGTACCCGCAAATTTTGAGGTATTCGTATCCTAACCCTATTATTTTTTAGGGTACCCGTACACTATAACTACTTGGTTATTTTTTTAAAATCACTACCCGTACCCTACCCGATTAAAAAATCAACTACCTGTTAACTACCCGAACACGATAAAAAACACGAATATTTTTTTCTTTATAATTAAATAATAATAAATTAATTAAAATTAAAGAAATAAATTAAAATCAACTTGTATAATTATAAACAATTGTTAATTAGGTTAATTAGGAGTAATTTTTTAAGTAAAAATATAATATATAAATAAAAATTAATATTAAAATAATTAATTAGTAACCGGGTTTGGGTAGTGGGTACCTAAGGTCACTACCCGAACCCTACCCGAACCCGTCACAGGTACTAAAATCACTACTCGTACCCTACCCTAACCATATTATATAATATCCTAATCCTACTTAATCGGGTAGGGTAGTGCCGGGTACCCTATTATCCACTACCCACCTACATCCCTAATGAATAACCATGCTCCCAAATAAATGGGGTGGTTGATCTTGTACTTGTAGCTTAGGGACCATATGGTTCTCGCGTGCATTTTTGGTTTACATATGTGTTATTTGTGCCTGGAATTCTTGTTAATCAGGACCGAGAATCTCCCCCGATTTACATGTGAGTCTTCATCTCTCCCCCGTGCGGCCCAACCCGTCAAGTCTTAAGCCAATTTCCGGCTATCCAAGACTTAACCCCTGGAGTGGTACAAGCTACGAACACTCCACAATCGCACGCCCCTGGCCGCAGGCTCACCAGGTTTACCGTGCTCATAGGCCACACTGATCGAGTTCAACCAGGCTCTGATACCACTCTCTGGTCAGTACCTGCAAGATCAACAAGCTCCTCTTTCTGGCTAAACATAGCAGATTCATCAAAGGTTACATCTCTGCTAATAATAATTTTGTTGCTATCAGAATGCCACAACCTATAACCTTTAACACCAGTTTCATATCTTAGAAATTTGCACTTAATTGCCCTAGGCTCCAGTTTACCATCCTTAACATGAGCATAAGCAGGACAACCAAATATTCTCAAGTCAGAATAATCAGAGGGTTTATCGTACCATACCTCTTGAGGAGTCTTCAAATCAATCGCAGTTGATGGAGACCTATTCACCAAATAAGCAGCAGTATTAACTCCTTCAGCCCAGAACTTCTTCGACAAACCAGTATTTAGTCGCATGCACCTAGCACGCTGAAGAAGTGTTTGGTTCATGCGTTCTGCAACCCCGTTTTGTTATGGCGTTCTTCGTACAGTGTGATGCCCCACTATACCCTCTTTCTTGCAGAACTCATTGAATTCTTGACCATAGAATTCCAAACCATTATCAGTTATAAGAGTCTTGATTTGCCGACTGGTACGTTTTTCAATCATAATCTTCCACTCTTTGAACCAATCAAACATCTGTAGACACCTGTTTTTGTCATATATCCTTCAATTTAAATCAATTTATTTTCTTAATGGGCATTAGGGTCACATAGGGGCACTTTGGTCATTTGCACATTCATGGGCATTTTAGTCATTTCCATGATTAATATTTCATTTCAGCATCCTTCAACATTTTCATTTTAATAAGGTAGTTAATTAGTATGCCTCTTTCTAATTTAGTATGTAGGTATAAAAGTTCAAAATACAAAAATATAAGAATATTTTTAATCAGTAATTTAGCATTAGTACTTTAGTCATTATCTTAATACGGAATCATTTTGGAAAATCCAATTTGGTTCGTATTGGACTACTTCATATTGCATAAATAGAATTCGCTTTTTATTTTTATATTCTGGTTAATGTAGCGTTGTTACTACAAAATACAATAATAATAATAATAATAAAATACCATACTTGGTTTCCAGTTACACTTTCCTTTACACTTCATTTACAAAAGGGAAACAAATGAAAAAGAAAAGCAAGAGTGATCAATTTGGCTTCTTCCCTTTCCTCTGCTAGCTTTTCCTCTTAATTCCCTTTGTTTCCAATTAGCATCACCTCTAATTTTTGGCAGCAACTTTGTCAAACTTCAACTTCCAAGGCATCCATCTCCCCATAATATGTAGCTTGGCATCCATTTTAACCATTCAGCAGCATATATATATATATATATATATATATATAGTGATCATAGCATGCATTGCAATTTCCCAAAGAAAATCGGTAACAACCATTTTTTCCAGTCATACATGGCATACCATTTCATTTACAAAATTCAAGTTTTCTAATTTCAAATTAATCGCAAAGCCCATGGCATTTCTACAAGTATAGCAGCTCTATCATTTAGCACATTCAACATGCATTTTCATGTGCGTACATACATATATTCCCAGGCATTATTTGCATTCCATTTAGTATAATATTGCATATTTTCCAGCATGATTACGTTGCATTCTCATAGACATTCACATACAATCTTAGCAGCCTTTAATTCAGCAGAAATGGCAACAACCACATTAAGATCATGTCTTCATTTTAATTCATATAAAGTTTACATTAGCACCCATTCGCCTTTAGCATTTTGCAATAGCACTCAAGACATTCTACATTCAGCATTTCAATTCAGCAACATCACTCAATGGACAAGACAACCATTCATATTACAGTTTATCGGCATTTCAGCAGCAAAGCAGCAATAGAAGAAGAGCATGAACACATTCAAATTCAACATATCAGGAGCCAATTCGACAAACACAAGCAAAAGGGGCAATGGCAGCTCACTTAATACAGGATAGTCAACAACAATGCATCCAAATTACAGAGCAAGGAATAAATAAAGGGAAAGAGGTTACCATGTTGTCTTTGGCTACAAAAGCCAATCTTGAATCCTTATTGGGCCATGTCGGTTGTGCCTACAGGGAGAGAGAGTTCACAATGAGAAACAAATCATAACTCACTAAAAGATAAGGGCAGGGTATAACCACTCACTCACACACTCTTAATTCTCACCGCCAGCACCAAATCCATAAACAGACAAAATAGAGAGAGTGGGAAGCAAGAAGCACCTGAAAATTGTTGGTTTCCTCTTTCACTGGTCCTCACACGGTTTTAACAAGGGCGTGACACCTGTACAAGAAAACAACAATGATCATTTTGATGAAACAAGGAAAATAGACAATAATAAGGGAAATTTGGAGACCGTGAGAGAGGAGAGGGTTCACGGTGGGGATTCAAGGGCTGGGGTCTTTAAATACAACATTGAGTCAGTTTCAAAAAAAGGGGGCAATAGGGTTTTCGGAGGGTTTTAGAAGAGGACAATTTTTAGGAGAGGAGGCAGAGGGTTTTAAAGAAAATGAGGAGGGGTTTTCTAGGGTTCTTAAATAGAAACAAAAGTACAGAGGCAGAAAAAGGATAAAGGAGAATCAAAGAAATGTTACCTTTCTCCTAGGTGCCATTTTCGAGCCCTCCTTGAGCTTTGTCAGTGTCTGTGTCTATTTGGAATTTTGAAACCAGGCATTTTAGTTTTAATTTAGTCGGAAGTTGAGTTTTCAAAGGAGAGTAAGAGAGGGTCCGGATGAGTCGGAATCAGGGACTTTGAGATTTTGGGGTCTGAAAGGGCTTTTTGTAGTTTGTAGGTTTAGATTCCAAAACTGAACGGTGATTAGATAGAGCAGAGGGAGGCGAACAACATACCTGAGTTTGGTGGTCACCGGACGGCGGGTTAGAGAGATCGGAGGGTCATGGTTTTCATTCGGGTTGGCTTAGATCCGTTAGGTTCTAGGTTTGTTTTCGGAGATTTGACGGCGGATTCCACTTCAGGATGTGGAGAGGAAGCTATCTGGAAATTTCGAGCTCGATTGGCGGTGGAAAATAACTCCGGCGCGGTGGCTAGTGGCGGTCCGGGAGGCGGTGGTGATTTCCGACGGGTGGCGGCGCAGGGACAAAGGAAGGAAGAAGATGAAGTTTGAAAAATAGGGTTAGGGTTTAGTATTTATACTAAACCTAGAGCCCGACCCGTTTCCCCTTGAATGACCCGCGGGCTGACCCGCTCCAGGTAAGGGTCTAATTCTTTTCAATTCAGTCCCTATTTCATGCATTTAGATCCTTTAGGTTGTCGTTTAATTCAATCGAGTTTAATAAGTTGATGAAGTGTTCATTTTAGTGCTTAATTTTAGTGTAATTGAGTCCTTTTAGCTAGACTTCAGTGCGGTCGAGTCCCTACAGCTTTAGATTTAAGTTAATTTAAAGTTTTTAATTTGATAACAATTAAGTTCTTAGTTTCAATAAAATTGGGATGATTAAATTTGGGTCATATGCATTCACGTTTAAGTTTGTTTAAGTTTTCATTAATTGATGCAAAATATAAATTGTCACGAGGCTTTAAATTGAACTGATCCGGTGATGGGAAAGGAGGGCGGCTCATTCATGCGTGTCTGAGTTTCTCGCCTTCTCCCGGAGGCTTGGAAATCTCCGGAGGTCGTTTACCATTTATTGGGAGGCGGCCAAGGGCTTTCCTCGTATAATTGATGGGTAATTAATCTTTAATCGGAAAGCATGCATCACGTGCATTCATGCATCTAGGGTTTAGATGTAGTAATTTTTCAATTAATGTTTAAAGAAATAAAAAAAAAAGAAAAGAAAAGAAGAAAGAAAAAGAGTTTGTGTTTGAAAGTTGTTTTCTTTTAGTCTTCAAAGATAAAAATAAAAAAAGAGATCAAGGTCAAAATTTAAGAAGTAAGAAAACGCAAATTGGTAATCAACTTAATTCGGTGTAATTAAGTAAATTGGTAATTAAATTAAGTAATTTGGTAATCAACTTAATTCGGTGCAATTAAGTAATTTGGTAATCAACTTAATTCGGTGCAATTAAGTAATTTGGTAGTTAAATTAAGTAATTTGGTAATCAACTTAATTCAGTGCAATTAAGTAAAGTGGTAATTAAATTAAGTAATCTGATAATCAACTTAATTCGGTGCAATTAAGTACTGGTAAATTAAGTAATTCGATAATTAGGTTAAGTAGTTTGGTAATTAACTTAATTCGGTGCAATTAAGTAAACTGGTAAATTAAGTAAATCAGTAATTAGCTTAATTCGGTGTAATTAAGTAAATAATCAAATAGCTCAATCCAGAAGTCAGTTAAGAATCAAAGAAAGATAGTAATCAGTAAATAAAAGGCTTAATTTAAGACAATGCAATTGAGTCAGTTAAAAAGGGGAATTTGTTGTTAAAAGAAAAAACCAAAAGAAAGAATAAAATCTTTTTCCGAAAATTAAAAAGAGTTTGTGTTTGCATTTGTTCTCTTTGCTTTTTCGAAAGATAAAAATTAATTAATCAAAAGAGAGTCCTTTTTTCAAAGTTTTCAAAAAGGGAAAGTTCCCACCAGTCTCAGCTTTCATTTTCATATAAGGATAGTTCCCATCGGTTTTAGTTTTTAAGTTTCTAGGAAAGTTCCCAGCAAAAAGCTTTTTTTTTTTAAATTGAGTCATTTTAACGGTAAGTTTTAAAGAAAATCCTCTCATGAGGAACCCAAAAAGAGAACAAGATAGAAAACGGGAAAGTTCCCAACATTCCTATTTCAAAACAAAAAAAAAACTATTTGTGCTTGTTTGCTTAATTTCAGAGATTAACAAAAGAATTTATTGGCATGAAAATTTAAGCATAAAGACAACTAATAATAGAAACCCATAGTTAAGTCTAGACTAGTCAGTGCCGTTTTTTGACGGGCGTCGTGGGGGAGCTAATCCTTCCCCACGCGTACCCGACTCCCGAACCTTTAGGACTCTGGTTAGAAGACCGTTTATTAGGTTTAGTTTTACCTTCACCAAGCTTAGGTTAAAATTAGGCTTAATAATCTGATAGGTGGCTAATCACACCTAGGTTAAAAAAGATTAGTGGCGACTCCGTAGTTTTTCAGTTCTTTAAGTCGTTAAACGACAGGACCCCGGACCCCGGACCCGGACGTTGCGACAACACCTCATCCTTTGTTTTCAGAAAATATACCCAAACCTTCCTGGAGTAATCATCAATGAAAGTCACGAAATACCTGCATCTACTATGAGACTCTACAGGAGCAGGACCCCACAAATCAGAACGAACATAATCAAGAGTCCCCTTAGAAGTATGCTTGCCAGAACTAAACTTAACCCTGGGATGCTTGCCTAAGACACATGTTTCGCAGAATTTAAGTTTTCCACATTCTGACCCATCTAAAAGACCTCTTTTGCTCAAAATTGACAGTCCTTGCTCACTCATATGCCCCAACCTACGATGCCACAATTCTGTACGATCATTTGGATCCCCAAGAGACTCGGAAACTGCTACTTCTCCTATTACTGAATTGCCTATCAGAGTGTAAATCCCGTGTTGCAATTTATCCTTCAAGATAGTCATAGCACCTTTCGAAACTTTGATCTGCCCATTTTCGCCAGAATATTTGTACCCTTGTTTATCAAGAGTACCCAAAGAAATCAAATTCTTCCTAAGCTCAGGAACAAGCCAATCATCAAACGTTCTAATTGTTCCATCATGCGTTTTAATCTGCACTGAACCACTGCCCTTGACATTCAAAGTTGTTTCATCACCCAACATCACACTTCCGTTCCACTCCTGAAAAGTGGTGAATAAGTTTCTTGAAAACGTCATGTGATAAGACGCACCAGTGTCTAGAACCCATGTGTTTGCAGAACCCGCAGTACTAACAGTTAGAACATCAGTACCTACGTCATCATCTGAACTCTCCACAAGGGATGAACCCTCTTGAACAATAGCTGCCGTAGCCTTTAAATTCGATTCCTTCTTCTCACTAGAATTACCTTTCTTGCGCTCAGGACAGTCTTTAAGCAGGTGCCCTTTCTCATTACAGTAAAAGCATCGAAGCCTAGATACCCTCAATTTTGAGCGTGATCTAAACCTAGCAGTGCCGCTGCTTTTCTCCTTGTTTCTGCCTCGTGTAACAATTAAACCCGCTTCACCATCGACATCTGCTGAAACCTTATTCTACAGTTCTTTTGAAAGCAAAGCGTCTTTAATATCCTTCAGAGCAATCGTGTTTCTACCATATAGCATGGTATCTCGAAAATTCTGAAACGACCTAGGCAACGAACATAGGAGAATCAGTGCCAAATCCTCATCTTCTATCTTGACTCCAACTCCACCAAGATCAAGAATAATTCGATTGAAGTATCAAGATGATCTTTTATTGGTGTATTTTCTACCATCTTGAATGTGTACAGGCGTTGCTTCTGGAACAACCGATTAGTCAATGACTTCTTCATATACTTATCATCAAGCGCCTTCCACAAACTTGCAGCATCTTTCTCCGCGACAACCTCTCTCAAAACCTCATCAGAAAGACTCAACAAGATTGCACTATGAGCCTTCGAATTGATTTCTTTTATCTCCTTATCTGTTGATTTTTCAAGCAACATCTCTTTATCAATCGCACCTGCGCAGTTCTGCTGAATCATTATCGCCTTCATCTTTACCATCCATAAGATGAAATCATTCGACCCATTGAATTTCTCAATGTCGAATTTCCCTGATGAAGACATCTTGAAACGCAAAACCCTAAATCCCAGAAAAAACGATTTCTCAATAAACCTTTATCACGAACAGATACCAGGGACCAATCAAGAAATCTAATCCAAGTTCTTGATACCAATTGTTGCGATTAAACTAGCCTAAAACAATAAACAAGAACAACAAGATTTTACGTGGTTCGATCAATTTGATCTACGTCCACGGGCAGAGAGAAATTCTTATTAATTTGGGAGAAAACGATACATCAAGAATACAAGATATAGACCCCTTATATAAACATAGGGTATTTAGTCCTATTCGGACTAGGAAAAATCCACAAAATTCGTAGCTCCGATCCCTCCGCTTCCATCACAGACCTCTAGGGAAAATCCACAAAATTCGTAGCTCCACAAATTTCGGGTCGGGTCACAATTCGGGCCGGGTTAACAAGAATTCCAGACACTAATAACAAACCACCATGCCAAGAGGGGAAGTTAACACCCTAAGATCAATTCAACCAATTAAAATCGACAAAGTTAAAAGATTTTATCTTCTAAATTTTACTATACTTGTCTCAACTCTCAAATTTATCCCTTCTACTACACCAATGAGAAGGGTGAAACTGACAGCATAACCCAGTAATATGAAAGAAAGCTAATGACACATATTTGTAAAATTGTTAAGTAAGAAGCAGATCTTCCATTATATCGTGAGGGTTTCCATGAGGTGGTCACCCTGAGAACATTTCCATCACAGAACTGAAAGCTCTAGTTAACTCCTCTGGTATTGGCATTTACTCTTGATCACCAAAATTCAGGTTGATGTTCCCACCTAATCTTATTCCAGCTCTTCAAATCCATTAGGGTTAACGTCTTCTCCCAGCCTGTTTTGAGATGGTTGTCCCTGGTATGCACTTCCCACCATATTCCGAAGCAAGCTCGCAAAATCAGAAGGAAGCACACTAGGGTCAAAAGGCATAGTAAATGAAGATGATGAACCATGACCCCTTGAGCCAGTTGAAATGTTGAATAGTTAGTAGATCCTTGATTACTGTGACTGGAACTAGCATTCTGTTAAATGAAATAAAAGATGGACATAAAATCAGATGTAGATAACAGTAAATCTAAAAAAAAAAATGGGGCGTATAATAATCTGAGCAGAGAGAATGACAATGTGATTTCTCCTAGAGAGGAAAAGACTCATGCATTGCATAAACACTAGAAATCATTTCATAGTAACATTTAGATAGCAATAGTTGAGAGAACTAAAAAGCAAACAGATAGGATCCCATATTTCATGTAAAACATTCGAGACGAACCACTACAAGAAAACCAGTCAATTGCGACGGCCGTTTGCGACGAAAAGTCGTTGCAAATCCAGGCTTTGCAACGGACATTGCAACCACCGTATGGCCATCGCAATTCACCCCGTTGCAACCGTTTGCCACGAAAAAAAAGAATCTTCGTTGCAAACCTCGTCCCAGGATTTGGTTCTCATGAAACAGTGATTGGAACTCCATTTGCGACATGTTCTTCGTTGCAAAATTTGCGACCACAATTTGTGGATGCAAAATTGGTTGCAAAGTGTGAAATTTGCAACCAATATATTTTATGTCTACAACGGGATAGATAGTTGCAATAGTGGTTACAAATTTTAATTTTGATTTTAATTAATTATATTAATTGTAATTTATTTTGATTTTTGTTTTATTTATATTTTTTGACAATTACATTATAACCAACATTACCAATTGAAATATAAATAAATATAAAAAGAGTAATACCAATAATAATAATTATAATAATATAATAACATTAATATTAAATTAAATAAAAGTAATGGTCCAACACCATATATAGTCATATTAATTAGACTAATAATATAAGTACCAAAAAAAGATTAATAATATACGATAATTGTGTTCGTACCCATACTACAAGTTAAAACAATTTCTAATCAACCTCAGCAACCAATTCCACATCTTCATTGGCTTGTTGATCAAGTAGGGGAACATGTTGAGGTCGGGAGACAGATATTTCTCTCCTTATCCAACAGGAATTGATCCAGCTTGCAAGGTGATCCCTCCACTCTAGATATCTAATTTGTACAAGTCCTACAAACATTTGAATATTTGAAATATGCATCAGAATAAAGGGCATTCGAAATAAATGACAAAAAAAAATTAAAATTCAGAATGTAGTAATGGTGTCCAATGACTAATAAAGTCAAAATATTCATTTAAAAGAAAGTAGAATACAAATCAAGAATTATTTCAAAATTTCCTATAGCATAAATGTAGTAATTTATCCTCCACGGATTTAAAGGGAAATAGAAAAATGACACTAAGTAACTCAACAATAATATCTAATTCTAATATTCCAACAAAAATATGTGTGGTTCTTCTTCATTCTTGAAGTTGAAACTGTCACTCATATCTTCTATGAACAATCTAAACATAAATCTCTACAGAATGATCAAATGTCTAGAAATTATGGAGCCAAACCATACAATATCAACTAGCAAATTGGTCCAGAACTATAATAAGTGGCAAAGTGCAAGATATATGGGAGCATGCTAACAACTGTTAATTACTCATAAGTCATAAGTAGCATGCTAAGCTAATTTAGCAGAAGAATACACCAAAATATTCAAAGATTGAGAAAGACATGCAACTGCTAAGAAGGCTACATCCATCTCCATTTTGTCTACGTGAGGCCTACCATGTTCATACTTAGGACATGGAACGTGTATATCATATATGCGTATCCTTCATTTCTTAGACAACAAATATACTAATTACAATTGGCCAAAAAAAAATATATAAACTAATTACAAGGTTTTATGATCATACTGCAATATCTACTATAACTTTTTCCATAAAAGATCTTGGGGCTCTTAAGTATTTAAAACTAGCTAGTATGCATTTAAAAAAAAGAAAAATTTACTCAACAATATGTTGCTTTGGGTAGCAAATAAAATCGTCAAGTTCAGTATTGTCCAAGAATATTTCAAGTCCATGGAATTTTTATAATCCAAGGAAAGCCCATTGCCACTAGTTTCAATTCTCTCATAAGTAACAGATTTTAATAATATAGTCAACTACTCTACTTTAGAATCCAAAAACAAATAGCAAATTTCTCTATGTTAGGACCATAAACATGCATGGTGAGCTGGAGCATGAATTGAACTGTTTTAGATAGTTAAAACATAAGGAGTACAATGAATGGATTAATGGTCATATGTGATCACCGAAGGAAATAAAAATGTCTGAAAAAAACAGAAGAGAAGAAAATGAAAAATCCGAATCCAGTAAACAAAGTCCAAGGTAGCAACCCAGATTTAAGGAACGTGAAATTGTATGTACTGCTCTTTTTCACCTTAAAAAATTAATCAAGCATATAGCTACTTGATAGGAACAACCCAGATCCCTCCAATGAAGACTATGGTAGGGAGATACTTGTTAACACTCTCTTCTTAGTTGCAGAGGTCATTTACTTACAAGTTACAACAACACTATTTATTTTTAAATATTATTAATATCTGTAAAGGACTATGAAATTGACAATTAAGTAAAATCACGAGTTTATTGTAAAATCTAAACCCAAATAAGAATATGCCATTATAACTCGCATAGGGCAACAGAAAATGCACTAGATAAACTAAATTTTAGGTAATGCCAAACTGAATCAGCAATCAAAACCTAGGCCACAGTAGATATTCATAACTTCAAATTATACAAATGTAAAACTGATAATTTCAAGAATGGAAAGGATAGGAACTTACAGTGTTGGAGAGACAGTAAGATCTAAGAATTAAATTACCTGTAAACCAAAAAAAAAAATGCCCGAATTCACATGAGAAAACCCAGATGTAATAACCTTACAAATAAAAAAGATTAAACAGTTCATAATCATATATTATAAAATCAGAATTAATTAAACAAAGGGAAGGAGGGTGAGAATTTAGGGATTTGAATTGAAAATCCCTAAACAATTCATATTATAAGCGGCGCCTATTTGATTGGTTATCAAACAAGGTCCACTTTCAGGTGATACGGCGGACGGCGGCTTCTCAGGCGATATGGCGGTCGACGCGGCGCGAGGAGAGATCTCACAAGGGTTTCGGCACGGGTTTGAAGGTTGAAGAAGATGAAATAGAAGAGAAAATGGAAAGGAAGAAGAACAAAGAAGAGAGAATCGTGAAC